>BMAO01016406.1:0-22235 GCA_019973975.1 Trichonephila clavata | reverse complement strand
CATCAGTCAGGCTTTGGGTCCCCTAGAGCCCTGCCCCCTCCCCCCGCAATGCGGCGGTGTACGTTACTCTACTGATTCCTGGAGCTAGAAATAACCTTTTGTCTAAGTATCATATTGAAAATTAAATCTCTACCGAAGCTAAAAGGCCTCACGTTTTGGGGGTACTGAATTTTGCTAAGTGGGGTGCCTAATCAAATGTCATCCCTCGACTGAGGTTTAAAATTACGAGGTTCGTTGCCAATAACTATATAGCTATGTTTGTAAGAAAATCAATCAATACATTAAAGTCAAACCTGCATAAAATTACTAAAGTAGTTGGCGATATTTCTTTTTAAGAAAGAGAATAATTCATAACTTCAATCTCTTCTATCGTTACGTCTATGAGGATAAAAATAAATAAATAGAAACGGTTGTTCAATTCAACTTTTGCATATTTGCATGCAATTTCGGTATTAAACATAGCCTCTCTAGAAATAGAACTACCAGTACATTTATAAAATCATATTTACGAACGAAATAAACTAATGCGGCCTTCGCGTAACCTTCATGAGCCCGATCCAAACTTAACAGAAAATTCTTCCTATTTTATGCTAACCCGAAACTTGAAACCTGCATCAGTTCATTGTAACAGTATTCTTAATCTTTATAAGCATTCCTAAAGCACTCAATTTTGTATTTCAACACATTTAGCATTACAATAAATGGGATGTAATATGGAAACATTTTACTATTAAGAAAATGATTTATTCATAAACAAGTAGTAAATGCAACGATAGTAAAATACACCATTTTCTGAAGGATAACGAAGAATATTTATGGTTTTGAGCCTTTTTAACATCCTTTTATAAGTTTCACTTGTATGTAACGAAATCTTTGAACTCCATTTTTACCCACTTTAAATGATCAGATTAATTCGAAATTTTGCTCACTTGTCCAGGACCGATGACAATACAGTAGTTTAATAATTTTTCCATTGTCCTGATCAGGATCATCAGGATTAACGATTTCCCATTTTCAGATCCCATCCCGCATATGGCGACTAATTTCAGATCCCATTTCCAGATTTAGTGACTAATTCCACATTTGACGACTGAAAGATTAAGTCACAACTTAGTTCGATTAACTATAAAAGGTTGTTTTTTTTTTGTTTTTTTAAACTATAATTTTTTTTCAAACAGTGTACAATTTGATATGAAATGAGATGAACTTCATAAAGTAATTTTTTTCTAACGAAGTAATAAAAAGAATGTAATTTATTGGCATAATTTCTAGCGTTCTCCTCCCCCCCCCCCCTTCAATATCAGATACAATTCGCGCAATTGCCTTAAAGGAATCTTACGCCGACAAATCGTATTACACCATTGAGCTACCATTCGTAAAAAAAAAATTAAAAAAAATGTGTCCTTATAAGTTTTTGCCTTTTTTTTCCATCGTAATTGGTGAGAAAAATCATATGAATTCACTAATGGCTTACTAGTTTTGAAACTGACAGCCCGTAATTGCATTACGTTTGTTTTGGTTTATTACGGCAACCGTCTGGAAGCAAAACGTACCATGCAATCTAAGCCGAGACTTATATTAATATCCAGACAGAAACTTACTAAGTATCATGAATATATGATTAGAATAATATTCTTGTCCGATAATGACATATGTCCTACAAACCAATTACGTGTAAAAAAGAAAGTTATCAAGCATTTGATTGCAGTGTTTAGACAAGTAATTGCAAAGGGTAATCTTAGACATCTAGTTAACCCCAGGTTCACTCTACTGATCTAAAGAAGTTTTTTTTTGTACCTCGCCCCTACTGAAAAATAATCACTGCTCGCGACTCTTGTAATTCATGGCCTAGAAATTATAGACAACAATTACAACAGACCAAATGGAGTGTCAACGATGTGGAAGAAAGAACAAAAAAGGGAAGGGAACGATAGAATAAAAGTATCGTCTTTCAGTATCGTTATCTTCATCGGTTCGTCTTCGTGCTTGGAAACTTAGATTTCTCTGATTCGATTTTCATTCCTTGTCTAGGTAGCCCGAGGCTGGGAACGGTGTCGTCCCTCCCTTTCCTTGAGTCTTCTTCTTCAGTACCTGTGAGTGACTTTATAAATTGGACCACACAAAAGTTTGACCTTAAGCTGTCGTCAAAGTGATTTATTCTATATCTCTGTCAAAACAAGCTTTTGTTGCGACATGGGACGGTATACTGATAAAATTGTTTGGGAAATTTCTTACTTTTCGTTACGGAGGTATTCGAAGTAGACACGTGCAGGATACGAAGTAGATATGTGTTAAGTCTATGAAAAATCGATGAGCAGTGAAGTAAACAGTTTAAAATGAATTGTGTATGCTTTACGGAGGGTTTGTGTTCGCTTAGCAAAAATTTAATTAAAGTATTTTGTTTCGCTCAAGAGCATACTTTAATTCCCAATGAAAAGTGCTTTATGGGGAGGGGGGATATGTACTGGTGTTTTTTTCTTTTTTTTTTCATGCGAGAAATATCTTCTGCTTGCAAAAAAGCAGCCATACTTGAGTCTCATAAGGTAGAGGATGACCCTACTAAACATATATAAAATAAACATTGCTTTAAGTGTTACAAATGGACATTATCTGCAATTTTGATTCTGTGAGGAATTGATTTTGCTTAGTTATAATCTAAAAACACACGCCTCAGATCAAAGATTTGAAAATAATGGAGAAACACAAAAAAAGATGATTTATAAGCCTTAAATAATAAGGGTATACTGAGGCAAGAAAATAATTTATTATTTACCTGATATAAGTGATTCTTTAACTTATATAAGGGATTCTTTAACTTATATGAGATTCTTTAACTTATATAAGATTCTTTAACTTACATTAGTTTTGACATACTACATTACGTGAAAGATGTTATGTGTTGCCATGGTGTAGAATTAGAAGATTTAAGCCAAGATTGATCAGAATTGTGAAGATTTACATCGTAAAAATAAGTAAATTATTTATTTCGATTGGTGGTTCATATATATATTTAAAATAACATGAATAAAAAAAATTAAATTACTGTTCTATTTGTTTTGAAACAAAATTGATGCAGTTTTGTATATTGGAAAATAAAAAATTAAAAGTATTTAGTTAAAGAAAAATTTTAATATTATTTTTAAACGTGGATAATATTTTTTGCATTCCTCTTTTATGTAAACTATGGAATTTAAATTCGAAAATCCCTTATATGGGCACAAATAGTACGCATTTGAAATAAATACTTTAAATTAGGAAATATTTTTCATTTTTATATACATGATCAAAATAAGCAGGTATCGTAAGCAAAATTCGTGTGCACATATTTAAGAACTAATTATCTTTGCTGTTATGTTTTCAACATCATGTAATTTTATGTGAATTGTTTTTTGAAGTTTATTTATCAATTCATGGTAAATTTTTTTCCATTTTTATACATCACTTATCACTTTACATGAAAGTAAACAAAAACTTAAGTCGCACACAATTCTAACTACTGTTTCTCCTTGGCTATACAACTTGATGAAAGATCGAAAAGGAAAAGGAAAAGTGGCTCAAAAGCAAATGAATCAACATCAAGACAAAAATTAACAAAATCCTGTAACTCTTAATTATAAGATGAAAGAAATCACTAAAAAAAAATCCTAAAGACTCCAAAACGTTTGCTTCAATTAATTATTTACCTGTATCTTTAAAATAAATGCCCATAAGGCTTATCAATTTCGAACACTCCGAGGTTCTAATTAGAACTAACGAAATTCCATTTATTTTTTTCTTTGCATTCTTTTGTATCGTTTTGTTTGGCAGCGAGGGAAAAATCATTGACGTAATATTTTTTTTCCCACTTAAGTAATGGCCATGTATGAATGTGATCAGTTTTTGGTTACCGTCATGGCATTCTGTAAGAAAATTACTTTCCGTTTCTTTCTGACGAATCAGTTAAACCAATTAATAAAATATCTGAGGGAATGTAGCGTAGCTTTTTTTTATTTCTTGACGCGTTTTGATTTTTTTTTTCTTCTTCTCATTTTGACTTTTTTTGTTCGAAATGGAGTCGTCAACATTAATTTCCCATTCAGAAAAATTTACGAAGCATTATTTGAAGTGAAAGAAAAATCGAAAAAAGGTAGAAAAAGAGATCTTGGTTTAATGTAAGCATTCAAGTTCTTTTAAAATTATTCATTAAGGTAGAATGTTGAACGGTTTTGATTTAAATTGTAAATTAATTTTTGCATTAAGGAAAGTTTTTGACGTTCGAGTGGCAACAGTGAAATGTGATTGAATGTAACGTAATTAAATCTTTTGTTTATGGAAATTTTTCCGTAATTACCGATATGGAGAAAAACAAAGTCTGGAACGAAAATGCCTTATTTTTTCATCCAAGGTAATTAACTAAAAAACATAAGCTGTTTTCTTAAAAATAGCCACCTAAATGTAATGTAAATTCGGCTTACACTTTGATCGAATTAATTACAAATTCTTTATATTTTTAAATAATTTTAACTTTTCAATTCGTAACTGGCTTGTTGAATAAAAAGAATAATTCTTTTGTTTGTAACCATACTGAAAAATCAGATGAAAAAATAAACAATGATGTATTGAATTAAAGAAGCTCATATTTTATGAAAAAGTAGACCTATTTATTTTTAGAATGTTCTTGCAAGCTGTAATTTATACACCATTTTTAGTCTTATATCAATTTTAATTTTTTAAAATTTTGTTCAAATATAAGTTTGTGGTCGTTATAAACTTTATATAATTTATCTACAATACATAATAATGTATTGGATTTATTCCCTTTTTTCTGATTATTTTGGACGTGATATTGTAACTGAATAATAACAGAAAAAGAATTTTCCTTCCATAAGGGAGTTAAGAAAGATCCTTAAAAAAATAGTTTTTTTCCCCACTTTCAAGAAAGATAATGTTCTTGAATAAAATGATATTCCGCATTTCTTAGCACAAATTTTGAATATTTGTTTTTAATTTTTACGCTGGAAAAATATTATTATTGTAAGGTTTTTCCATGATGCGGTTTATTTACTTTTCTATTAATTATTATTTTAGAATTGCAGCTGAAATAGAAATCAAATATTAAAACTATTTGAATTTTTTTTTATTTCTGATATGGGTCGTAAATACTTAATGGTCTGTAATTTTTCATCTCTATTTTTTATATTATTTTCATCTTACGAGACAAAATTTTTTTCTTTCCGATATTTATTATTTAGAATTTGAAATTAATTTCTTTTATTAATTAGAAAAATATTTATTCGATATACTCTTTTAACTTTTTACCATATTTGGAATGATATTAAATATTTTTTTATAAATTATTGTGGAGTAAAATAATTATATTAGTTTATTAAGTTAGTAGAGCGATATATTCGAATCAAAATATATTTTAAATTATAATGGTTCGTATTATTAGTCAGTGCACGTAAACATATTACGCAGAAGGAAATAAAATTCGGATTTTAAAATCCTTGCAGCTTTAAATAATAAATAAATTCTGAATTATATTTTTAAAGATAAATGCATTAGAATATTTTTCTGCTATTTCTCATGAAATGTTTTTTTAATAATATCTAAATAATCATTAACGGGAATATTATTGCACGATTGGGGAAAAAATTGGACTTATTGAATAAATTTGTTTTTCATTGTTGACAAATACCGATAAAATTAAAGTTTATTAAAAAGCAATTTTACCATTTATATTCAAATATGATTCTTTTTTTGCTTTTTATAAGGATCCTATAAGACGTATTGCCATTTTAAATTATTTTAGTGCGATTATTATTTGTTTATCTCTGTAATAAGTGCTATCTATTCATGTGTATGAATTTAAAAATGAATGGTATTTTTAAATGAAAAAAAAAATTAATACGTGACCTTATTTTTTCTTTCAAAGCCGAAATCTATGTATAAATATGTTTTTGCTTGCTACTCTTTTTAATGAAAATGGATGCAAACCTGCTATTGACAATTCAGATCAGTAGCGCACACAAAAAGTTTTCAATGGTGGAAAGTCCCCCAATTCGTACCATACCTCATGACAACGCCAATTGATTCCTCTGATTTTGTCGATTTTGTTAACAAAAAACAGTAAAAAATAGATTATTGAATTAATAATTAGCAATAATTAATAAAATAAATTGTTAATTACAAATACTTAATTAAATTTTACGTTATATATAAATAGGATTATCATCAATCGAAAAAAACTCGAGGGCTTTGGGGGTGGATCCGGACTCCTAGAACACCCCCCTTGTGTGCACCACTGATTCAGATCTTTCATTGTATACAACTCTATTTATTAAATGCCACTCAATGTAGTGATAAATAGCAAAATATACAACAATATAAACGCATTAGAATGCAATCAATTAAAAATTATTAATACAGCATAAATCTTGAGATATCGTGACTAGGATCGTATATATATTACTTTTTAAACCAAAATAATAACTCTTGTGAAATGACAAATATTTAATTAAGTATATTAATTCCATAGTCGTAGCAAAAACGTAACTTTTATGGACAGAAAAATATCATTCGAACTTAAGAGTAAAAAACATAACTTCATAGACAGACTCTCAAGAAAAAACGAACAATTTAAAACAGACGATAACAGGATTGTTTTCAGTTTGGTTGCGGTTGTTGCCATTCTTCAAAATGAAATCCAGTTTTTTTTTTCATATTCGTTACCTGATTGTCGTTAATTCAACACAAAATTTGGAATTTTGGAAATTTAAACTTAACAAAATTTTGGTTTCTACTAATCGTATATGTTTTTATCTTGGAATAGCTTATAATCTGATTATTTGAAAGAAGTTTATTCGCGCCAAATCACCTGAAATATTGTTGAAATTTGTCTCTCTCTCTCTTTCTTCAGGCTTTTCAAATTAACTTTTTCTTGATAGTTTTAAAATCTTTAAAGAAGGCGTTGCACTGCGTATACACACAGCTCTGCGAGGAAATTAAGAATTTTGTCTATTAACAATTCAGCCACTTTCACACACGGTGTATGGATTTTGATCATTTAATATTTTTTTTTCTTTTTTGAAACTAAGGTCAACCATTGAAAAACAAAATTAGTTGAAAACCTCCCTTTCCTTCAAATAAGCTCTTAAAATATTTCTTTTAGCTCAATGATTACTATAATGAGATTGATACAGGGAATTAAAGTTTCGAAAATGTAAAATGTTTCGTGTACTGTATCGAATAGCATGAAAGCATCTATAAAACTCAGTTCTGTCATAAAAGCTAATTTCCGGAACATACTCATATTTAAATTGTGCATAAAAAAATTATAAATCATCTACATAGATGGCATATACATTTGCTATTTCTGGATGCTTAGTTGAAAAATTTCCTTGTTTTTAATGTTCATACGAATATAAATGAGTCCTGTTTGCAGAGAACTTACTGTGTTCTCTTGTCATATCTTGAAGTTTGATAAGGAATAAAAGGCAATTTCCAGAGTGAACTCTTGTAACATTGCGAAAATGTTCCGAACTAGTCGCTGGATGCTTGAAAATTTCTGAAGATTCTGCTAAGAACTTTGTGATGTAGTAATAATAAAGCCTCTGTACTTTGAACGTAACTAGAATTAGGACAATAAAACGCTGCTCACATCACATTAACAAAATTACTGAGTTCTTTGCCAAAAACCCATTGCATATCCACGAATTCGGTCGCAACTGCGATGTCGATACTATAATAGGAGCGATGATACGACTATTGCGGAAAAGCTAAGAAAGAATATTTATAAACTTCTAGTCGCGAATAAAAATTAAATTAATGCATTAGCTTAAATTAACTAAATTTCAATTTGAGAGAATGGTATAGAAAAGTGTGTAAAAGTATTTGTTATAAAAAATGATTTAACATAACAATAATATAATTTTTATTTCAATATCATTCTCAAGTTTTAGAAGACCAACTCTTTTAAAAAATTGATGTTTTATTTGAAATCATTAAATGATACTATAACCAAGCGATTAACTTTATCGAATTGATAACTTTCCTAGAAAAATATATGGTGTGCTATTTTTCTTTCCCTTTGAAATTTGGTTTCGACGGCTGCCAGCAGCTACAAAATCAATCCACTGTTATAATGTAGTTATAAAATGATAATTAAAATAAATCAAATTTAAAGTAAATGAAAACCTAATTGTGTAGTGTTGAGTTGTTGTTTCTGATCCCTAATTGGGCTATCTAAAACTAGACTAATATCTTAGTCAGTATACTTCCAAAAAATCCAAGAATAGAAGAAGTTTTAAGAACACTTCGTCCAAGTTGAAATTTAAGCACTCTAAAATGTGTTCAGGTGATGCCTGAGCAGCATAACACTTCGTACATACCTTAAAAACTTTAAGCCTTTGCTCAAATGTGAGAGATTTCAAGTGTCCACTGGCAAATCGAGATATGCAAGTCTGCTGAACTCTTTGATCTTCAAAGAGTAGGGCATCATCAGGATGCTTTCGTAGGTACCAGACATGTTCAGGAGGAACTCTCCAAAGATCCCTTTGCTTTTTCTTATTATTGGAGAACGCCTCGCTGAGAGTAGAAAGCATATCAGGCCGGAGCGTGTCCAGAGGGGCAGCCTTTGCTAGTGAGTCTGCTATCCCGTAACCAATAACCCCGACATGGGATGGAATCCATTGAATATAGAATTCAAAGTTTGCAGATAGTTTGTCAATTAACCTTAAAATAGGTATTCCAACCTCCTTCTAGTTACTTAAATGTTGGATAGAGGAACGGTTATCGGTCAATATCCAAATGCTTTTAAAATCGGGTTCAGCAAGATTGCCAATATAGTAAAGACCCTTCTCAATAACAATTAGTTCTGATCGTGTAGTGTTATGATATGACATAAATCTAACTATGATTTGTCTTTTTATTTTGCTGATATCTTTATGACTGCTATTCGTGTTACTTTGATTACAAAGCTCAAAAAGGAGGTGGAACGAAAAATAACAATGTATTAACTTTATTTTAACGAATACTTTATTTTGTAAAAAAAGAAATTTCCTTAAAGAAGCAGGCCTAATCAACAAATCATCTCGTACGAAAAAAGTACACTGGATTTCTTATAAGGTTATTTACGGTAATATATTTCACTGGGAATTTAATTAAGGCATATGCGTAATCCTTGTATTTTGTATCATTTCGTGACTTCTAACTCCCTTTTTTTACCATTACCTTTTTAATATTTCGTGTTTTTAAATCAACTCACTCTTTTCCCGTTCCTTAGATGCGCATTTACTAAAAAGGGAAATCTTTGGAAGAAAAAAATTCGTTAATTGTTTACTCTCTGTGAAATAAAGTTTTTCCCTCTTCTATGAATCGTCCACACATTACTTCAGTTACATGTATTTGCACTTTGCGTTTCGTGGGTTGCACGCGAAGACATTTCGAATCTCCTCTGTTTGAGAAGTAAACAACGAAAGTTTAATAAAAGGGTTGAACTTTTTCTGCCGTTTGGAAAGAGATTATGAGAAAATATTTAAAATGCATTTGTTTCTAGTCTCGAAACAATAGGTGGGAGAAATTAATTATGTTTCCTCTGTTTCTTCCAACCTTACCGTTTCTTCGATTTTGTGCTTAGTTAAAAAAATCTTGCTTGCACGTATATGATATTTTGATTAAGGATATTAAAAAGCGCTTGAAGTAGTTGGTCTCGTAGTTTCATTAATATAAGCTGATTTTAATTAAATTTAATGCTGTACTTCAAGATTCAAACTACTTCGAAATTAAAGTAGTGCATGATTGGTTTAAACGAGAGTAAATGCCTTTCTTTCTTTTTTTTTTTTTGAGTTTATAAGGGTTCTATTCAGATCTGAGTTTATTTCTGGGAATTCAGTAATTAGCAAGCACTCATGTTAATTTATTTTTAAATGAAATTTCTTCGCTCTTACCGAATTTTTTATGTTTATTGGGTTTTATTACATTGTAACATGATAATAATTATTTACATAGTTATAGAGAGATATAGGATGAAGAAAGCACGTTTTGTTGGAATGTTTCAAATATTTGCTCTTAAGAAAAATATCGTTGTGTCTGAAGACGAAATGAGAACAATATGATTTTGGAATATTGAGTACCAGTTATAGTAGCGAAATGCATTTAGAGTATATCTTAACCTGCCAATTTCTATGATTAACTATATCAAATTCAGAATTGAACTATTTAGAACATCTTACTGAAGACATAAAAAATAGTTAAGTATATACTAAAAGGAATTTTTAAAAAAAACCTTGTTTTTTGTGGTTTTTTAAAAAACATTAAAATAATTGAAGCTACTGGATCCTAATTTTTATTTCGAAATTCGGAATTATTCCATTTTTAAAATCATGGAGAAATTTGAATCCAAACTTCAAGACTAGGGAATTATCAGTCTCATCATCGTCCAAGGCGCAACAGCCCAGGATGGGCCAAGACTTTCTGAACCACACGTTTCCAACACCTCTACTTGCAACCTAACTTCTCCAATTCTTTTAGTTTTGTCAAAACAGTCCTCTATTACAGCTGTCGCCAAACTCTTTGACCTCATGGACCAGTTAAATTCATGATTTAAATCCCACGGACCACTAATAGGATTTTTAAAGTGTTTAATATATTTTTAAAAAATGTGATATAAGAACACATAAAATGTACCTAGTTAATAAAACGAAACCATTAATTGTAACCAAATTATGAAAGCTTTATTAATAAACCATACTAAAATAAACAAAAACTGTAAAAACAAAACAATAATAAAATTTAAACCATTTTTTAAAACTTTTAGCATTATACATTCCTAGTATGTGATGGATGTTACTGCTTAGTTGAAATAAGATTATGGATATTTGGACCCAATGTTGTTACTGTAAGATGGAGAACGGCATTTATTTCAAGCTGAGATCTGTACCGGATTTTGATAGCTGTGACAGATGAAAAGGCCTTTTTATATAAATAAGTTGTGTAGAATTGAATCGCCTGTTCACACTAAAAGGGTATTCACTTTTTGTGGAAAGCCAAAACTGAGATTTTGATAATGATGAATGAAATTTAAATTTGAGAGTTTCGTCGGACGATAGGTCGATGAGGCTTTCTTTTAGATGCATGCTTAAATTATTATCCTGAATTTTCACTGCACATGGATCTATTATCCACATATAACAATGCAGCTACAGCAGTATGACTTATTTACCGTGGCGTTATTCTATGAAGTAGCGTTTATATATATATATATATATATATATATATATAATTTTTCACGTATTGTTATGCATTGAATTATATTTCAATGCATCTTAAAACATAACTTAACGTGATGAGTAAGTGTATTCGACATTTTTCTGGGGACTAGCAAAATTTTCTCGTGGACCACCACTTTCGCGACCACTGCTCTATTGTATCTATCAATAGAAGTCTAGGTTTTCTTGTTCTAGTGTTACAAGGTCTAGCCGAAAAAATTTCTTAAAGAATGTTACTATCGTTCATACGGATAACAAGCCAAGTCCAATTGAGGCGGCTTATTTTATTGTAATGAGCAACATCTGGCTCTTTGAACATTCGGCATAATTCTGGTTCATCTTCTACGCCAGATACCATTTGCCTGGTGAAGTGAATTCTTTCGAAAGCACTTCTCAGGACCTAGGGTTCGAAAACATCTAAAATCCCTTTCTCTTTAATAGTCATAGTCCAAATTTCCGAAGCGTACTTTAGGACGGGACGGATTAAATAAGGAACCTATGTCTGTAAAATTGTGAAAAAAGGATTTCAGTTTAGTTTCATTCAAAACTAGATTTAAATGAAGAATACATATTAATCATTTTTTGTTGGACATTGGTGTTATCGTCCGTTCACGAGTTCTTGTATGTTTTAAAACTAATTTAATATATCAGTACAGAGCTATTATCAACGTGTTTTCGTATTCCTGCGAGTTCGTTCTTTCAGCATAATTTGAATAAAATATACAATTGATTTAGAAATGTACTGTGCAATGAGAAACTTCGAAAACAATCTAAAATTTACTTGTAAGTTATTTTTAAATAAAACGTTATAAATCATAATAAGAGTTAATATTTGAAGAAATTTAAGTGGCAATAGAGTGTAATTGTATTTAAAAATGCACTACAGTCAGATTTGAGTTAAATGAAAATGCCTTTATACTACAGAATAATAATTGTGTTGAGCCTTATTAAATGTTGTTACATTGAACAATAATTTAAATTGAATATATTGCCGGTATATATTAGAAAATAAATAATTATTTTTCACAAAAAAAAATAATTTTCTGATTTTATTTTTGTTAATTTTGAAAACTTTTCATACACTTTTTGATATTTTTATGCGTTTATTTATATGTATATATATTTATCTAATTGAGTTTAGAATATTAATGTATTTTTTTTTTCCTTTTTAGGTAAGTCTGGCAGTTTTTTCAGAAAAATAATTGTATAACTGATTCGGTAAGAATGAAATGTAATTTATTTTTGTTTCTTGTTTATATTAAATAATTTGTTTTCGTTGACAATCTGCCGATAATGTCTTGACAACAATATTTTCCTGGAGGGCAAACAAACCATAAATTGTTAAGATAATAAACTAAAATTAAAGATTTAATTTTAAGAATATGTGCTTTTTTATTATTAATTATGACTTTCACAAAGTAAGAACTGTTCAGTTATCATTTGTTTAATTAAGTTATTATAATTTAATAAGTGTAAATTGGTTTATCTTAGAATTCAAAGTATTAAAAACATTTATTATCTGATATTGAGAAGAGTTCATACACAAAAGTGTTTTTCATTAAAATCAATTTAATGTATGGAACTCAGCTTTTAACGACGAGTAAAAAAGATTTACATTTATTAAAATTAATTATCCCAGCAGAAAAGCAATAAAAATGACATCTTGTTTGAATAATTTGGATAATTATTTTAAATTTGAATTTGATATTTAATATTTTTTAAAAGATGGAAATGAAATGTATCTATTAGTCAACTTAATTATTTTTTAAACATACTTCATTTGTCACAAAAAAAAAAATCTTCCGAAAATTAGTTTAAAATTAAAACGAAGTCTCTTATAAAAGAATTAATATTATTAAATAATTACAATATGAATGTTATGAATATTAAATAAATTGGGGGGGGGGGAGAAATGACACGTGATTTGTTTTAACTTATTATAAGGCCGTAGGAAGTATATATTTCCAACCAACTCATTAATTTTTAGATGTCCATGGGAAACTATTTTCCTACTTATAATTTTTTCTGTTAAGCACTTCGGCAATCACAACTGTTTTCTGGATTTTCAAATCGTAATTCCAATGACGATCTGTACGTTTCCTTAGTAGCACGAAAACTATTCCAGGTGACGTACTATTGACTAAAGTTGGTGACCATATTCCAACTTTTCAAAAAATCATAAAGAACTTTACCATTTGTATACTATTAAAGCGCATGGGTGCAGTGGCGTAACGGAGAAAATACCCCTCCCCCCCTTGCAAAATCATATTTTGGACCCCAAGGTGGATCCTACAAGGGGTACGTACTTTGCGTCAGTCACGAATTGAGACCCCTAGAATTGGGCGATGAGGGGGTACGGAAGTGTACGTTACTACGCCACTGCATGAGAAGAAAAGAAGATACGTTTGTACAGCTTGCCATGCCTTAATTAATTGATCCATGTTTTCTGAAATTTCATGGAAAATATGTATAAATTCTTAATTACTTTTATTATAAAATACAAGGGGTGATCAAATGAAAAGATACGAAACGACACGGTGGGTACAAATGTAGACTTTATTCAAAATATACACCATAGGCCTGAGCACAACGATCCCACTGATGAACAAGCCGCAGGATTCCTTGTTCCCAGAATTCATATGGCTGTGACGAGACCCAGTCCTTCACAGTGTCCTAGAGTACGTCGTCCGAGTTGAAGCGCTTCCCTTTCAGGTGTTTCTTCAGTGGACCAAACACATGGAAATCACAGGGCGACATGTCCGGACCGTAGGATGGATGGTCCAACGTTTCCCATTTGTACTTGTCCAGTTCCATTTGTGTGACTGGAGACGTGTGGACGCGCGTTATCATGGAGCAGAACCACACCCTCCGTGAGCAGCCCGGTCTTTTGTTCTTGTTGGACCTGCGTAGGCGTAGGAGTGTCTCCAGTACACATCGGAGTTAATGTTTTTCTGTGCTCGAGGAATTCCACAAGTAGTGGACCTTGAACGTCGAAAAAGACAGTGAGCAACACCTTGCCTGCTGACTTCAGGGCTCTGAACTTTTTAGGGGAGGTGACGATGCATGCATGCTTCCACTGCATGCTGTCCCGTTTTGTCTCTGGTTCGTAGTGATGGCACTACGTCTCATCACCTGTGACGATCCGCTTCATGAAAGCGGGGTCTTCCTGATACCGAAACAGATGTGGCAGTGCTAGTCCCATACGCAGTTTCTTTTGCTGGTCGGTGAGCTGCTTCGAAACTCAAGCGACACACACCTTCCGAAATCGCAACCTGTCGTGAACAATTGTCCACACGGTTCCATAGCTGACATCCACCTCCAGTGCCAACATTCGCAATGTGACACGCCGATCACTTCTCACTAGGTCGTCCACCTTGTCGATGAGATCGCTCGTGATGACAGTGTTTGCCTGGCCTGGTCTCTGGTCATCACCCACACTGGCCTGCACGAAAATGGGCACTCCATTTTCTGACAGACCTGTCAGAGACACATTTCTCCCCGTAAACGGTCACCATCCGCCGATGAATAGCTCCCGGTTTCTCACCTTCCGCTGTCAGAAATCGGATAACACTTTTCTGGTCCTCAATCGTCGAATTTTGCAACGCGAACGCCATCCTGTCCTCATGCGGACTGCCGCATCATTTGGACGCCTCTTTTTATAAGAGCCTTTGCTCTCTCCTGCGCATGCGGGCGCCCGCGCATGATCCGATCCCAGTCAGAGCCTCCAATGGCATCCCGAGATGACTCGCTATATTCTCCCATGGCGGAATATGCAAATATTTAACTGTTTCATTTTTATGTCGTTTCGTACCTTTTCATTTGATCACCCCTTGTATATTTAATTAATGATTTTCCTTGAAGATTTTTGTGTTTGGAAATTATAATTTCTAAATATCATGTAATGTGATATGAAAAAAGCTTGAAACCTAAGATGCCCCACCTTTAAAAAGTTCCCAGAGGGTAGTGGGAAACATACTTCCCTCCAAAAATAAATTGGCTTAAAAAATCAATTAATTCTAGGTAACAAGCTAAATTAATTTCCTTTTATAAATCAATTTCAATCCCAAAAATACATTAACATATTATTACTAGAAAGAAATAGCTTTCTAAAGGAAAAGTACCATAAAATCCAGTGAATGACGCGCTTTTTTGACACAAAAAATAAGATCAAAATTTACGGGTGTGCGTTATAGCCGAGTATAAAAGTGAAAGCTTTAGAAGAAAAAAAAAAGAGATGAGTAAAAGGAAAGTTAGACTTCTACATAAATCGAAATACTGTTTATATTAAGAAATGGCATAACATAAAGGATTATAGCTCTAGAAGTGTACTATTTTTTAAAAAGCATGGGATAATACTTCGAATGAATGACTTAAAAACACTAGAGCATTTGTGCTACACACATACGTGCATTTCAGGTTTCTTCGTAAAAAAAGGGGGTGCGCGTTATATGGTGAATATACCTCAAAAAATTAAAAAAAGCAGGTTGAAAGTATAGGAGCGCGTTATGCACCGGAGTTTACGGTAGTTAAAACGGTATTAAATTTAGTTAAAACATTAAATATTGATCCATTTTATTTAGAATATTATTTCATCATAATCTATTTGAAGTGGGAAACAACAATTAGTTTATGTGCTCTGCACATCATTATTACAAAATTTATATTAATGTTTTGAATATCTTTAGATAATGTTATCGACATTTATGAACCAGTAATATGCTTATAGTTAGTCAGTTAGCCATGGATGTGGGTAAAATCTTCCAATTAAAATACGAAATAAAATTACTTTTTCATTGTTTATTCACGTACTATGGTTCAAAAATTAGGTACATTTTACGTTTTCTTTCTTCCTAGTGGATCACTGGTTATTATTATGGAAAGATGATTTCTTTTTTCCATTTTAAAACTCTGTTTTTTATTGACTGCTGGAATTCGATTTTTTATTACAATCTTAGTAGTAATCTTATTAAAATTTTAAAAAAAATTACCCATAATTAGTCTTATTAAAACATTTTCAAAAAGCTTTACAAACAGAAGTTATACGCTCTTTAATTTTCCCGTGTCCAAAATTTCTAGACCATGCTCCTCTATTTCTAACATTCTTTTTCAGTCCATTAAAAACTTGATCTCGACGTTTCCCTAGCTTCCAAAATTCTAACTTTTGCAAAGGAAAATGAAGCTATTTCGGGTACTTCGTTCCACGGCGGAATACCTGAGCTCATTAAAGTGATTGTGAAAGTAGCTAAACCAAACAATAAACATTAAACCAACGGAATAAAAGTGGGAAAACTTTACTTTTCAAAAGCGACAACGAAGTTTGCGATGACTATCGCTTTGTTTAATGCTTGGTTTAACCATTTAGATAAAACTCTAGTGGATTATCTTCTCTTTGTTAAATTCTATTCTTTTGTGCGAAACATGAATTCTATCTAAAAGATAGCGGAGAAAATATTATTTCAGAATTATTTGGATAGCTTTCCTACCATAATCGAAGCGGAATTCGTTAAGTTGCTGTTTAAAGTTGCAAATGGCGTGTAATAAAGGCGGAAAACAAAGCTGCTAATGTTTCCTTCTAAGTTAACAACAGATATTTTTCACAATCAGTTGACATTAACCTTCATGTAATATAATAGGACAGAAAATCTGTGTTAAAAGCGTGGGAGGTTTCAACAATAATGTAGGTGCAATTTATTTAAAAAGTTTGTAGCAATCAAATAAATTTGAAAAGTTTTGTGACAACAATTGAATGAATTTGAAAAGTTTTGCAACAGTAATCGAATAAATTTCAGCTGTCTGATTTTGTGTTTTAATTACTAATTTGGACTGTATGTATACTCTATGAATTTAAGGTATTCGAAATTCATTCTGAAAAGATTCATTTAAACATGGACCATCATGTGTGCTTATTGTCATCAAGTCTGTGAATAATGAATCGTCAAAATAAATTTTTTTTCTATAATCAAATTTCTTTTTCTAGTAATGCACCATACGGATGTTTTTAATTACAGGGCATATCCTATTCATTTTTTGATCAAAAATTTTTACATATCATTTTTCTTTTTGGAGTTTCCCCTCAGGGGGCTCACCTTCTTTAGGTGAGTACGGGTGTCACAATCCCGAGGTGCCCTAGTGATCTTTTCTTTTTCCCACAGGGTTTACTGTCTTTGGTAAACACGGGCTTCACGAACCCGGGGTACCCTAGTGATCCTTCTCTATTTTCGACCCTCTTTCTTGTCATTAAATTCATTCTTTCTTTCTCTTCCCGTCTAGACCACACATATTAAAACAAATGTTTGGCGCAGTATAGCCGAAATCGGCTCTTGCGCCAATAAACCCCAAAATCACTCACTCACTCTTTTTGGAGTTTACTTCTTAAGATTTGATTTTCATTTAAAGCCCTCGGAATGGAAATTTCTTAAGGAATGAAATTTGTACAAACGTTAACAAAAAAAAAAAAAAAAAAAAAAAGGTTAAAGTGTAGTATTGGGGGGGGGGGCTAGGTGATATCAATTTTTTTTGGCAACCAAAATCAATCGCCAAGCTACTTCACTTAGGGATAAGTGTCCGGTAGTCAGAATGAGTTCGTAATCTCACCATATTATCTATACAAAAATCGCCAAATACAGACAAAAAAAAATCGCCAAATCGAAAGGCGCGCGTTTCGGCCTTTCATTCCTTCAAGTGAATGATCGCACAGCTTCCTCCAGGCAGTTGGCAGCAAGTTGGTCTACTGCAACAGGTGTAATAACGTCGGCTTCGTCAATTCGTTGACGTCTGCTACACCGTGGATTGCGTGCAAGGGTACCTTTATACAAGATCCCTCTCACGGCAAACCATCGACGGCTGCGTCTGCAATAGGCTCATGAGCAAATAGCCTGGCAAGCTGATTGGCATCAAATTGACTTTTCAAATGAATCGCACTTCAATTTGTGGGACCATGATGGCTACATTCGTGTTAGACTCTATGCCGGTGAACGCTGTCGTCTGGAGTGCGTTATCGAACGACATAGTAGCCTAACACCCGGAGTTATGGTTAGGGGTGTGATTGCGTATCATGGACTATCCCATTTGCTACGAATTGAGGGTAATCTTGAAAGCAACACATACTTCCGTGAAGTGCTACAGCTCGAAGTCGTTCCCTTCTTTCAAGGCATCCCTGGAGCTGTCTTTCAGCAGAATAATGCACGCCTACATGGTGCAAAGACTGTTCGAGATTTCTGTTCAGCCCAACACATGCAACTTCTTCCTTGGCCTGCTTATTCACCGGATATGTCACATATTGAGCACGTGTGGGATTTGGTTAGTCGGCGTCTCGTTCGTGATTCACGTCATGCGGCTTGAAAAGACGAACTTTTGCTGCGCATACAAGCAATATGGAATTCTTTTCCACAAGCAGACATTCAAAATCTGTTTGACTCCATGTCGCGTCGTATAGCAACACTTATTGCAGCGCGTGGTGGCTACATCAAATACTGATTTCGGATAGTTAATATTGTGTTTTTGCTTTGAAAATGTCGTCATTTATTTGTTCTAATTCAAATCATTTGTGCATTAAATTTCATTTAATTCTTATGATTTCTTCATGGTGTTGCATTTTATACAAACAGTATATATATATATATATATATATATATAACCCAGTATCTGAAGTTGGTAAAAAAATGTTTGTCACACAGAAAAAACCGTGTGTTATTAAATCAACAAATTAATCAGATGTAAAACGCATTCTGTTTATAATTTTTTAATTATTTACAAATCTGAAAATCATTCAAATTGCATTATTTTGTTGTATTTAAAACTACACCACTTTAGTAGCAATTCATGGTAAACCTCTTCAGTAAATAGTGCTATTCAAAGCATCAATTTCGTTTTCGACTGCTTTGAAAAATGTTCACAAGTATTGATACGAAAAAAAATACAGTTAATTTCAATATAGCTCTGGTAATTTGCACTTCTAAAATAAAATATCTAAAATTGAAAGCGAACTTTACTCATATACATAAACATGCAAGTATCGCAGATTTTTGAGACCAAACGGAAAAAGTTATATCAAAGATTTAAAACTCCTAGTTGCTTATGGCGTGAACAATTCATACAAATAATTAAATCTTCCAAGTACATTAATATGATAGCTTTATGAAATGAATGTTTAGGTTCAGAAATTTGAACGCGCATATTTTAAATCTGAAAAATGTTTTAAATATTTGAAAATTAATAAATTAAAACTAGTTTCAATTCATATTAAATATTTTCATATTAAATAGGGAAATTATAGTAATTTATATGATATATTTTAAATAATTTAATAATGTTTGCCTTTTTTGATTAAGAAAAAAAAATTAGGTACAAGATTCTCGCTAGAATAACTTTTTTATGCAATTAAAGAATCTAAAAGAATTTTCCCTATTAACGGAAACTTCCATTTTGGAAAAAAAAATGTGTATATGCATACACAATGCATTCTATATTCTGTTGGTCTCTATACTAGATTATTTACTTTGTGAAATTCAGGCCCTTAAATCACCATAAACTTAAAACCATCTATTTTTAATGTAAAAATGCAGCCTTCAAATGAAAGGCACGCACAAATCCTGACGAACAGCCCTCACCTAATGATGGAATTCCTCATTTAAACTTTTATGAGCAAAGCCCTCCCTCATTAAAAATAGTTTGGGGAAAAAGTCACGTAATTTTTTTCCCTCTCTCCATATCTTTGTTTGTATTTTTTGTCCCTTTTTTCTTTTTTTTAAAAAAGTCACAGTTCGTAATGATCATGACTTGTTCTGCGTTGATGAGGGTGCGGTTTGGTTGCGGTTGTAACAGTGTGAAAATTAGCGAACAAACTTTGACATCATTAAGGTTGGTTTGGAGATAGTAGCAACTTGTCTTTTCTTATTTTGTTTTTGGGTTCGGTGTACGTAATTGGAGATAATGTAATTTGAAATGTACGTTACGTAAAGGTAAAGTGTCACATTTCATTATTTTACATGTGATTTTTTGAGTTTTGGTTTGTATTTTGTTATGTAACCAGAGACATTTTAATAGTCAAATTTTGTGAGATTTAATTGACGACGAAGTTCATGACGTTCACATGATAACTACAAGCATGTATTTTTATTGAATTCAAAACAAATTGATATTAGACGTGTTGTTGTTCTCTTAAAATTTAGATGTGTTTTCAAATAAGTCAATTGGACTGAGGTGTTGAAGTGTATAAATTCTTCAAAAAGTTTTTCAAACTTTAAAGAAAAATATTTATGTTACACGTGTATTTTAAATCGAGTGTATTTTTTCTATCTTTTTACGTTTTTATTATTGATAAATATGTACTTTTTTTTTAAAAGAAAGTTTCTGCACAAAAAAGCAAACATTGGCAACAGCGTAATGTATGGATTGAATAGCAATTAATTGTGTGTCTATGACATCACATGAATTTAAGAACTGATGTGGAGATCCCTGATCACCCCCAGGGTAGTTTTTCTCAAAATTGGTTTGGAACCGAACCAAATCGTACTGTTTCACCTGTATGGTGCTCAATGCTACGGCTAACGACAGGAGTACATCTTAGCCCTTTGCCTCCTGGGTCTCGATCTGATACCGCCAGATATAAGTTGAATGAATTTTAGAGTACATGCTTCCCACAGGTACTCCAAATCTCCTATTTTGAGAGAAATGGGGGTTACATGGGTTCAGCTTTATCTCAGCCCTTTGCTGCAATTAATGGTATGAGAGTTTAAAAAAAATTGCGGGAAAATGTTAAAGTTTTATATTATGATTAAAAAAATAAAATTTAAGTGCCAAAATTGTGAAAATTTAAATGTGAAAAAGACTTTTATACATTATGTATTTGTAGGATGTACACCGTCAGACAGGTGGCATTAGAAACAGCAACACGAACTGATTGGCTGGAAACATGCGATTGTCTTTATCACGTGACAATGACGTCACACGAATTTAACTCATTATTCAACTGATGATATAGTTTACGTAGTAAATTCTCTTCCATATTATTATCGTCTGCTTTAATGTAACTTTAATTAATTCGATTACTTAATTTATTTGCTGATATGTAATCGTTTGTTGTTAAAATTATGTTGCTTAAATTGGCATCTTTTGTAATTATTCTAAGTATGTTTTGTTCAGTTGGGGAAAAATTGTAATGCTTAATCGACGCTGGTTGAATTTGATAAGTAATTAATTTTTGTTTATTTTCGAGATATTATCATTCATCTGGAGACTTCTTGATAATTTGAGTGATTGTAAGAGTAAACGGCGTCTGTGGAATATCAACTTTTGGCTACTATTATTCTCAGCAAGTTTGAAAAGAATCTGCAAATAAAGAGCAATAAACATGCGTAAAAGATGTTCTTTAAAGATAAAATGCTCATTACGGAACATCTTAAATTGTATTTAGCAATGCATTTATCGAGTGATATTATTTCATTTACAAATGAAATATTAACATAGATATATTGATAGAAATGCACGTTCTAGAATGGCATTCACAATGACCTTGGAAACTTCAAGATTCTTCTTTTGTAATAGCTAACTTCTATGAAATAAAAACTTGTTTTTCTTTTTTGGATTTAAGGTGGCCGAATAATAGTTGATGTTAAATTATGTTTAATTTTGTACGACTGTTTTATAAATAAACAAAAACAAAAAAAGCTTTTAAAGAGACTCGCAATCGGTGATCTAATACCTGAATTCGTAAACTCATGGTTGGTTAGTTCTGTTGGAAAAGATTTGTTTAATAAAATGCACTTAAAAATTCCTGGAATAATAGCTGGATTTTTGTACAACTATAAATGTTTTTAATTTCAAGCAACTTTGTGTTTAGAAAGAAGCTCTAATCTTTCCCATTATTTATACTTTAAGGCTATTTTGAAAAAGATTCCAGGCAAGATAAACACAGAGCTGAATTGCTGAAATTTTTTTTCCAGAAATCTACACTATTAAAATTCGAAGGTAAACAAACGTATCTATCTA
>BMAO01016405.1:0-117176 GCA_019973975.1 Trichonephila clavata | reverse complement strand
ACAAACTTATGAAATAACTATCTCATAAAAAAAAATAGAATGAATGCATCTAACACATTTTTTATTTAAAGCTATACCTTGTATTCAATTCTTTGCCATAAAACAAAGAGACACGAGAAGATCAAATCTAATTTTGTATCGGATTTTAAAGAAAAATAACTGATTTAGCTTTTTCGAGAATGAATGGGACTGTTACAAATTTGTGTTTTAAAACGTTACAGCTAAAAACACGACACCCGTGTTGCTTATTCGAAATGTGAAAGACAGAATAATCATTAAAGAAGGCAATTTTATATAGCTGTATTTCATTCTCAATTAAATCTTCAAATCACTTTAATCTCGCTTCGAAAATTTGAATCGGTCAGTTCTTATTTTTAGTTTCCTAAAATTGATTAAATTTTAATCGAAAGCTAATTTAAATTGTTGGATATCGATGCCGAAGTGCATCTGCATAGAAGATTTATCAGTGTGAACATGTTAGAAGAGGAAAGTTTTATATTAAATAATTACAGAAATTAAGAGTTATGTGAATAAATGTGTCGATAATTACTTGAACGAGTAATATAGATGTGATGGTGTAATTAGAACAGTTAAGTGTTAGCTCAGTTATATTGTCCTTTTCAAAATTATCAGTCTTCTCATGTTGACTCAAAATGTAACATTAATTAACACTATCAATTAATACTCTATATATAAGATGAATGACTTTAAGACTAATTAATAACATTCTATGGAAGACTGGTTCTGTAATTCTAAGCTCTTGGGTGAGAAAATAATAACAGCTGCATTCCAGTTCAAAAATAAAATGATTAATTCTTTCTAATAAAAGGATAGAAATAATGATTAATTCTTCATATAATTTAAGCCAATCGGACCGCCATGTGTACATAAACGCATCACAATTTCGATCGAGCAGGTAAGATTTCGCCGGTCATGAATTTATCAGCAATTCGGAATCTAAATGTGACACCAATAGTAGTCATACCATATAGTAGTCAATCAATGACTACTATAAATAGCAGTCATTGATTGGTAATGTTAATTATAATGAGAAATAGAGTAGATTTTTTTTCTTCTTTTAATATGTGGTCATGGAGTTAGGGATTTTTAAAGTATGATCACAAAAATCGACTGATTATTGAAATATTAAAAAAAAAAAAAAAAAACTTCTTTTTTCCTTAAATTAAATAAAACCAGGATTTTACAGTTACAATTTTTTCTTTAATATTCAAAGAGCAACAAAAAATTCCTCAGTTCTTAAAGAGAAAAGCATCAAAGCTTCATGGACAGAAAAGTATCAGTAAATGTTTTTTAGGTTCGGATAATTTAAGCAAAAAATTTTTGAAATTAAATTTTAACAATGAAAATGAACGGTACTTTTTTTATTTTTCTTAAGGAAACTATAATTGAAAATTTAATATTTCAATTATGATTCATTATTCGTAACGCAATTTTACATATCAGGATAAATAATGTAGTATTATTCTAATTTTAGTTATTTAATACCATATTGTAAGTTGCTTAAAATTGTTTTTGTGGCTGATTTATAAATATATTATCAGATTTTGGAAAGGTTTATTTACAGGTGGCTTCATTTTATAGCAAAATAAATTTAAAGGAATTTAGTGGGAATACATGTTTAGAGAGATAGATAATTTATCAGTTACTTCTTTTTTACAAATAATTCACTCCTTAACCTTTTTTTTTTTTATATATATGCGATTTGTTTTCTCAATGAAAAAATTGTTATAACTACACATACTATCGTGAAAGACATCTTTTTTTTCAAAATCCGTTGCGTAAATAATAGTCATATATTGATTTTTATATTTTCAAAGGATAACTATACTCTTGTGTATCATAAAGCAACTTTTATTTTTAAGACGTCTTAAAACAAAGAACCAATTTTAAAGAATTTAATGAATTTTATGATTTGATTAACAGAGAGAAAGTTTTACTGTTTTTAGAAAATATGCAAAAAAGATAATCCACAAAGAAAAAAAAATCATAAGCAACGTATAATGTACAAGTCAAACTTAGTTTCATAAACTTTCATGCCCCCTAATTGTCAATAAAACCTTAGATCGGGGGTGGCCAGCCCGTGGCACGACTGTGCTGTAATAGTAGCACGCGAAGACTTATGAAAAATTTAAAAATTCAAAAAGATAATTAATATTATTACTACAGTTTTATATTCCTTAGGTAGGTTTGGTCGGTATTCTTTAGTGGTCACATACAAGCGGTTTTCCCCCCCCACACCTCTTCCACAAACGTTTCCTGCCTTTTTAGCACGTTTTTCACATAGTGTAAAAAAGTAGTTCATTAGTTGCATTATTGTAAAATACAACATGTGAAAAACGCGCTAAAATTACTTGGCCATGCCAATGATTGATATCTTGTTTTTTTTTCTCAACCTCTTTTTTTTTTATTCTTAATCTCTAAACCCATTTATATTTCACAATATTTTGCAGCTTCCTGGTTTAACTCTTGGCTAATAATATTAGTATACTTTCAGGTTAATTTCCTGGTTTTTTTAAATTATTTTATCTATTTTTTTTTTTTTTTAGCAAAAAATGATATCTCCAATAAAATCTAATAATCTATCTCCCCCCCTTTTTTTTTCTCTCTCTTTATTTATTTATTCATTTTTCACTGCTGCTATCTTTTTTTATGCTTCGTTAAAAAAAAAAAATGGGGGGAGGAGATCTGGCAAAAAAAGTAATCCTTCTTCGTATGAATCATTTTCTTTTTCTGAAAACTGAACCAAATGGCGGGAAAATATCAACAGGAAGTGGTGTCATCAACTGAAAATTTGATTCCAAAGAAACTTTTTTTAATGTAATTATTTATGCTTCCTGTTTTTTTTTCTATGTTGCATTTGTTTTGTATAATTTTATTATTTATTTTGTATTTGTAAAAAAGTTGGAATTGTTTAAAATGCAAAATTTGATTTTTTTTTTTTTTACAATAAAAATTGGACGTGAGGGTGGTTGTTTCCCGAGGGATCGGTTGTAGCTCTAAAACCCTCTTCGGGTGAGCTCGGTTCCTCTGGGCATTCATCATCGTCAATAACTACAGTTTTATTGAAATGCGGTTGTCCCAGACAAAAAAAAAAGATATTAAAATTTATTTTAAATACACTTAATTGAATTACAGTAGAAAATTATAAAGTAGAAAATACTCCTTCATTGTTGTGCGAGTATGCTTTTCAAAGGAAGTGCATTCGTGAGATTTTGGAATTTGATGGAGCATGTTTTAAAATATCTGGAAGAAAACAATGAGAACTACCCAGTGAGTGTTTGATACTCAAGAATGCAGATTGAGTTTGAGATTTAGCTTTGCTTGCCAATACAATGAGGCATTTAAATTTATGACTACAATGAAAAGAGTACACTTTCCTACTCTAATTGATCATGTATCTTCTTTTCTTCTCGATTTTGGAGATAAAGATTAACAATTTCACTTTAATGCACGAACTATCAATTAAAGTTAATAATGCCTCGAGTTACGATAGTTTTAAAAGTTTAATATCCATTTTGCAATATTCATTCAGTGCTAGGTTTAATGACTTTCAAGACAGTAGTAAAAAAAAAAAAAAAAACCATAAAAAAAAGTTGATATTTTTATACATTTTTTCCCATGATTTCTCGGCAAAACGTTTATTGTTACCCACCTGAAACCCAAGTCAGAAATATTGATCTACAGCTCTATACTACATAAAAAAGCAAAAATATAAGGAACTTATTTGAACTGCAAAGAATCCGAATTATGTTAAATTTTGAAAAGTTGTACGAGCAAGCAATTTCCAAATTTACTCGATTTGGCTGTCAGATATTGTTGTAGGTTTGGATCAATATGTTTTGAACAAATGTTTTTTGTTATGAATATAATAAAATCAAAATTTACTGATATACACCTAAAAAACAACATAATTTTGTTAGCATCTCCTAATACTAATCTTAATATTAATCAGTTGGTTAAAAAAAAAAAAGACTACAAATTCAAAAGCCACGTTGAAAAAGTACTGACTGCTTAGTAATTATTTAGAACTAGATGTCTCAAGTTACTTATTTTTTTATAGCTAACCTAATTAATTTGTGAACCTGTAAAAAGTTAATTAACTATAAAACTTAAGTTTGTACTTTTGTCTTATTTATTATATTATCTTTGAATTCCATTCTTAGATTTACATAAAAATGCACTATTTGCGTAAAAATTCCATAATAAGCCTACAAGTAACATTTTTTCACCTTTTCCTGTTGTTTTGTTTGTTGGAAAAGTTACAAGTGGCCCACCTAATTTTTAATCATATAGTGGCACTCTTCCCAAAAAGGTTGGTCACCCCTGCCTTAGACATATGGTTCTGCCTCTCCGTCTTCAAGAAAAAACAGATACCATCTCTTTACCATTGTCCAAGATTCCGCGAAGTCTGAGTAAAGAACATTCTTTCCCCTTCCCCCCTCGTTTCCTGTGGGATGGGGGGGGGATACAGTGTTTATGAGCAAAATGACAAGCCGAAAAGGCTTTACGAGCTGAAGGTTCTCTTTGGATGTTTACATTAAGAGTGTCGAAATTTACAATGCTTTCCAGCGTTTTATATTTCTT
This sequence comes from Trichonephila clavata, assembly GCA_019973975.1. Taxonomy (NCBI): domain Eukaryota; kingdom Metazoa; phylum Arthropoda; class Arachnida; order Araneae; family Nephilidae; genus Trichonephila; species Trichonephila clavata. Next base: position 112,571 of record BMAO01016405.1, on the reverse strand, counting down.
TGGGAAAGTTTAAAATCTTTGTATTAACAACCCATATAGGAGACCGGCTTTGCGAAAACGGAAAATTAAATTTTTAATTTTTAAAACATTTTTTTGGTTATTTTTCAGTTAAAGTAAAATTTTAATTTTTTTCGTACTTTAATTGTTGATTGTACATTAATTTTATTTTCATATTTTGAAGAAAAATAATTTAAACTTGGATCCTTAATGGGTTAATGATAGTTCAAATGGTTAGTTTGAATTTGGTGTCAAAGCTATTAGAGAGAAGTGTTATCTCAGGTGTCGTTCTTGTCATCAACCTGTGGTTAAAAATTAAGTCTTTGCGTTGCTTCTAAATGTGATAAATATAACCTTTCAATCAATTATTAAAAATGCTACCTATGTATCGATTGAGTAAGATTAATAAGATTTAATAACGTTATAGGGGAATCTTGTTCTGAAGCCTTAAACTTTTGTTGGGTTATCTTGGTCCCTCTTAGGTAAGAAAAAAAATAACAGCATCCTCATTTCAATTTACAAATAGAAGAAAAACATAAATATAAATATATATATATTTGTTTTCTTATAACTTAGGCCAATCTTACCACTATGTGTTAATAAACATATTACACATTCTATCAAGTAGATCAAGATTGCACCTTTTTTTTTTGCATGGCTTTATCAGGAATTCCATGATTTGAATACAACACTATAGTATTTATTGATTTGAAATGTTCACTTTTATGAGAACGAAAAGTAGAGTTTTAATTCTTTTATACATATATATACGCATAAAAGAATATATATATATAATAATGGGAAGTAGTGTACACAGATTATTTTTATTACGGGGGTTATATTTTTAAAAAAAACATAGACGAAAACACCAAGACTTAATCTCTTCATGCTAAAATTAAAAATTTATTCGTCTTTGGGTGGGGTTTGCATCCCATCCTTCTGTACTCCTCTTATAATGGAATTTCTGATTAGAAGTATGATCAGGTTGTCTGATTATTCAAATATAAAAAAGGAATAAAAATCTGTAACTCTCTCTCCCTCCCTCTTCCATGTTTTTATTTTTCTTCCATTAAACAAAATAGAACTACTCCACACACACACACATTTATAAATCAACAATAATCATTTACCATATGCTACAGAAGAACGCATTAAAAATGTATGGAAAAAAAAGTATCAGTATATGATTTTTATGCAACTGCCAGGAATCACTTTATTCATAGTATTTTACTAAAGATAGAAAATAAAAATTTAAGCATAGGCTTTATTTATAGTTTAGTTTATAGTTTAGCTAAAAATTTTGTAGTAAATTTAATTCTAAAAATAAAAAGGAAATAGATTATTGGACAAATCAGTTTAAAATGTCAATAAATATGTCTTTCACACATAAAAAAAAATCACCTGATTACATAACAGAAATTAAGATAATATTTTCACATTTTAAAATAACACTTACATGAACAGATTTAATTAAAGTACTTTCATCTACAAAATGTGCTTTAATATATCAATATAGCCGCCCATCCGGTATAGTGGTCAGTGAAGCTGACTGCGGTGCCGCAGGGACTGGGTTCGAATCCCGGAAAAGGCATGGATGTTTGTGTTGTGATCCTTTCTTCTGTCTGTGTTGTTTACCCCCGTGTTATACGTTCGGTGGTGCACGGGGTTTATAAATGTTAAAAAAAAATATATATATACCAATATATATTATAAAAAACATCAATTTTCTCTGCTTGTAATTAACCTTTTTATATCTTACATAAGGATAAAAGTCGAAATACGTAATTCATTTTCAAAGTATTATTAATCACAGTAAATGGGTTATTAAAAATTATATAACAATCTTTTTTTATTTGTAATTAAGTTTCTTATTTACTAAGCTCAAATATATATTTCTTCTGCAAAATTAAATTCACTAAAAATTTTGATTTAGGTAAATGAATAAAAAACAGATTTTTATTTTTTACAGTGAAAATTAGATACGTAAGGGAATTTCACTGTTATACTCAAGACATGGAAGAAACAACTGCCTGAAAAACAATCTCCCAAATGGAGAAAAATCTCTTGTTTCAATGAACCACTAGGGCATAGAAAAATGCTATAACGCCAAACCAGGCAACCCAGAATAATGACTTCATTGCACATCTACCAATGACAAGCAACCTCTTTTCCTTTGACCGTGCCGAAAAGGAACACCCAAGTCGTGAGTAACTCAAAAAGTTCTCTGTATTTAACGTCATGCATATTAGCCTTGTATGCCTTGTCTCCTATAACCATTAATCTATGAATCAAATCTCTTCTTCTTTCTATTTTTGAGCAAAGATTTTATAGTTTTTGTCCTTATCACATTCAGATTATTCAAAACATCTCATGGCTTTAATTACAAAAACTTGGAAATTAATCCCCAGGTATGTTTTGTATTGTATTTTATTAATTTTAACTGTCTAAATTAGTTGTTCCCAAAGTGGTCTATGATGACCTGCAAGGGGTCCACTTCAGCAAAAAAATAATTTGGGGGTCAATGATAGTGGTTCTCATTAAAGGAAATCATGATTTTAATCTTTAAAAAAATTTTGATCTAGTGGAAACCAGATTTTACCAATTTAACATTTACTAAATTTAGTGAGGAAAATTTGTGATTACTTGATGACAGCATAAATCTTATTAAGACAAGGACCATTTCAGCATTTCTTTCAAAAATTAAGCTAAAGGAGTATAATATTAGATGTCACGAATTTTCTCAATTTGTCACAGACAATCTGTAACCTACGTTCAACATTCAAACACCCTTACTCAGATTTTGAAACAAGGTTTGAGATTGCTTTTTTTATAGTAATATAGCAGAGAGAGAGAATAGGGTAAAAATTTACTGTATGGTCACCCTTGGCGACTTTTTCAAAATCTCGCCAAAATGGCGACTTCTACGAACGAGATTTAAAGAAAACAGCGTAGTGAAAATGTTGCCTGCGCAAAAGAAATGGTGGCCAAATCACTGAAAACGATAATCACACTGTCTTAGAAGAACATTTACTCTCTTTCATATTAAAATCAAAATTACTCTTGACTCACCCACAAATAAACCTGAACTAAAATCTCATTTAATGTCATTCGACTCAATTAAAAAAAAAAACCTTTCTCACACTCCTTTTGACGTCATGTATTTGTCTTTTCACCTTAGATTTATGCCTCCACTTATATCGTGCCTTTCAGCCAATTTCATATCCTTACCACATTTACAACACTCATATCTATCCGCAATCAAACCCGTTTTCATACAAAATTCAAACGTTTCCTTCCCTTTTCTAATCCATACAAATACCTTAAATTAACATTCTCATCATACCATATAACATCATTCTCACAAAACATTCTCGCACTTACCTCAGACATTCCCCATGCAACAGACATCACAAAAATTTCACGAAAGGAACGCGGTAGCTGAAGACTAAAAAAACATAAGTACAACGTGGTCGAACGAAAATTTAAATAATAGCGGCTACATTCTGTTGTCCAATAGGGTTACTGTAATTACTTGTCGGGTTGGATAAGGTTGCCGTATAAAAAGATTTATCGCCAATTTAAAAAAATTGCGCCAAGGGTGACCGTACAGTAAATCTCTTCCGAGAATAGATAATGCTTTCAGAAAGTCACTTTTTAAAGAATTTGCCATATTACAGTAACAATTAATCAGAATCGGTCCTAACGATGATTAAAATGAATTTTAGAAGTGGATATCAGCAATTTTGTCTTTAAAAAGATATACCTGATATTTGTCACTAAAAAAAAAGGGGGAGGGGGATGAAAAAAAATTGGGCACTTATTAACAAGGGAGGTTTAGGGTTAAACCTGACTAGATTGATATTAAATGCTGAAAATTTGTTATTGAAGCACCAGATTCATCCTTCTCATAAAAAGCATTTGTTTGTTGTTCAGTTATTTTATGTATTAATTTGGTTTTAGTTTTAATTCATTAACATGCACCTCTTAAGTTTCAAATGCTATACATCATTAAATTTGGAAATTTAATTCTTTTAAAGTAGTAGCATCAACTACCAAAAAGACATTTAAGTTGATAAATTTAATATTAGGTAAGCAGGGGTCTACTCGAAACCAAAAAACAGGGCAAGGAGTCTATGAGACAAAAAAGTTTGGGAACCTCTGGTCTAAATTGAAAAGACACTTTCATATAATATTTCCATAAAATTTTCCTTGATGTAATCAACCAAAATATGCAGGCTAACTTGGAGAGTTTCATATTTTACAAAAAGTTTTTAAATCAGTTATTTTCTAAATTCTCTTATATATTTTTTTTGGCCAAAAATGTTCAGATTTGTGTCAGAACTTTTGCTTATGTGAAAAATGGGAATGACCTTTTATTGATTTTTTAAAAGAATTGAATTTGACTTTTTTTATACTGTTTTTTTTTTTTTTAAATTCAGTTTCAAGCTGAATAGAATCTCTCTGGGGAATCTGACCCATAAGTTGTAATTTGCCCATTACTTGTCTTGAATGTATTAAAAATTTGTTAATCTAAGTCAGGATTTGCTTAGAGGAGGTTTGTGGGTGGTCTACTCTTTCCTTTAAATTTAATGATTCACTTTGTTTTCTCTTTAAAGTAGCCATCTCATTAATGTATTCTGAATTTTTCCCCTAAAACCAAGTTCTCTATTTTATAAGAAACTTTTAAGTAATTTATTTTGTAGATTAATAATTAAATTAATAAATTAGTCCAGAATTTTGCTATAGACATTGGTGCTATATTTTTTAATTTTGAACCTTGGCCAACTGACTTTTTTTCTCATATCCTATCAAGAATATAATCATGTAATCCAACATGTCTTACTGTGTTTGTCCAATATCCCTTAAAAATAAATGAACTATGTTTTTAAAGTAACAGAAAAGGGGACCATTTTTCATTTTGTTTAACTCACCAAAATGTAGATTGTTGATTAGTATTTAATGAAGGAATTATTTTAATATGCGTGTGTGTATTTCAACCAGGACAGGTGTATCTGTATCAATATCTGTGAATTTTCCTAAGCTGGAGAATTTCTGGCCATCTCACTGAATTGCCCTTTGCTATATTTTGATTTCAGGAAGATTTCACAAACATATGCATAATACTAGATGAGAGATGTTAAATAGTTTGATACTAAAGATGGATAATTTAAATTTTGAAAGCAAAAGATGGTTCTTGCAATATCTATAAAAGTAGTAGACTGAGGACTGCTTCTAAGGGTTAGAACTAGTATTGTGGCCTGTGAACTTTTCCTGTCTATAGTATCAAGCAAAATCTAAGATATAATGATTGTATGTTCTGAATCCATTGTTAATAAAAAGGTTGCAAATAGCAAAATATATGTGCACAACTTTTAAGTATTTTTAAAAGTAAATATAACAAATTTTATTTCCAAAATGTTTATAACATTTTTAAAGCGTATTAACTTTTTAATTCTTATTTTTGTTGTAGTATCTTAAGGCAGCACCAATAAAGACCTGCTATAAGTTTTCATTTTTTTACTTCAAATTGTGCCCTTTTTATATATGCTCACTTTATATGTAAATGAATTTTTCAATGAAACAATTTATGTAATTTTCCTGTAGAAGAATAAAAATCTATATTCAACTGATGAATATTTGGAAAATGTTTGTAAATATAAAAATATTTTATGTATATTGCATTATTAATTGTAATGGGCATTTTTTTAAATAATAAAACATCTTGTACATATAAATAAAATTTATCTTTAAATTTTCTGAAACAGTTCTACTTTTTTTGAATTCTCAATTTTTTTATTACTTAAACAATGATTGTTAAGTAATAAAACATTTAAAAAACTATCAAATAATTTACAATTTTTCTAATAAACATTCTTTTTATTTTATTACCAAGTCAACTTTAATTCATGTTTAACGAATCTCTAAAAAGCTTTTTGTGTATGTGTTCTAATGATGGAAAACAGCTGAATAAAGTAGTCAAAACTACATATATTATACCCAGTTCTTTTTTCTATCGGTTAGAAACTTCCGTGCTTCATGTTAGCTAAACATTCACAATATAATAATTTGAAAAGTTAAAAAGATATATGTTTAAATTAAATCATTTTTGAAGCTGCTAAACATTTGAAAAAGACATTCCTTTAATGATTGAGTAAAAAGTACTATAATTACATTTTATTTCTGAGGAATTCTTACACCAGAATACAAGTTATTTATCAAACAGAGTACTAAAGTAGAAAGAACACTCTACAATGTCCTAATTAGGATATAAAATTAACAGAAATGTTACATTCTATATTGAATATAATGCAATCCTATTTGAAATTATGTAAACTGTGAAGTTTATGTATTTAGACTAGAATATTAAATTTGTTTAGCTAAAAGCTAATTTTTTATTAGGCATCATACATAAAAAGAAAAAAACTGATTTATATCTAACTGAAGAATATATTTTTATAATTTAGACTGAAATATATTTTACTAGAACATGCTGTGTGATTTAACCATAACATTTTCATTTATTCTATATGTCTCTGACTGATGCTTAGAAATTAAGTTTGCATAATCATAAAAATGTTTTCAGTATTTATTTATAGTTAGATGCATAAAGAAATAATAGTTTATTGGGATGTATAACATTTTTTGGTACTTACGTATTAGCGTCACCACAGTAAAATTGGCATCACAAAGAATCATATCTTGTTACCAAATCAACAAAGATTCCAACATATTGTGTTTGAAAAAATACCTATCATTCGGATTTTAGTGGAGAATGGCATGATTTTTGTGGTCCTAATTTGGCTGTGATGATGCTAATACGCAAGTACCCAATTTTTAGCTTTTGAATACAGTTACTTTTAAAAGAAAATAATGTTATAGTATATTATCTGTTTATAGTATAACATCTGTTTTTTTGACCTTCAATATTTTTCTCTATTAAATTGTTTATTGTATAAAAAGATTTTCTGTGCTTTTGAAAAAACTGGAAATATTTTTTCTTATTGTATTTATCCACCAAGTACAGAGTAATGAATGAATTTTTATACAATCTACAATACCATGTCTGTATTGGCACCTACTAAAAAAATTACTAACATTTAATAAAAGCTTTTATGGTAAAATAATACATACAGTAGAATTTGTATAATATAATAAAAAAGACGAGATTGCATGTAATTTCTTGATGTAAATCACTCATTAAATTTCTAAGTACTCAAAGAAATTGACAACTAAAAATTGCTATTTATTATTTTCTATTTTTGATGAGGTTAAAAGTAGATATTCTGGTACCAAAAATACAAGAATATGTGTATATATATACACAGATATATATTTGCCATGAAGTACAAATATGAAATATATTACTGTATCTTAATTTTATGGTATTCAACTATTTTAAAACTAATTTTTGTAGCCTGTCATCATTTTGGAAACCAAACAATTTGCTTCAGTTGGAAACTGTTCTTGGAAGTCGTTGCATAGATCAAATTAGAACTAATGTTAGAAGACATTGGCCTCGACCAAGCGAAAGAAAACGCATTCGTAGAAGTGGTTATGAAAAAAGACTTTCTACTCCTGGAGGAAGAGCTATTCTAATGCGAAGAATATTAAAAGGGCGATTTGTATTAAGTCATTAAAATTGTTCTGTATGCCATGTTAAATATCATTTATAGCATTATTTTATGGAATATAGAATTTCATTTATAAATAAATGAAATTTTGGTTATATGTAATTTAGTCTATTTTTTTGTGATGTACTTATTCTTAAGCGAATATCTCTAAATATAGTGAATACAAATATGTATTAATAAGTTAGGTTAAATATTTTTCATAAAAAAATTGCTGGAAAAAGTTAAGAAATTGTATAACTATTATAGAGAGAGAGTACTAAAAATTAGTTGAGTATTTTTTATTAGTTTATTTTTGACTGACATGATCGGGGAATTTCTTATAAATTTATTGAATCTGCAATAAAAGAAATAAAAATGCACACCAACTGTTTAAATTTAGAAAAGAAAGGATTTTCTTTTTTGCTAAATTTGGAGCCCCTTTTATATCACTTGAACTTATCAGCACTTCAATTGGAGATTACTTTGTTGCATTTAAATAACATTCATATCTGCAAAACTGTACATGTAAAAAAGAATTTAGAATATCATATCTATCATGTATGAAAAAATAAAACCATTAAGTTTCATTTAATACAAATCATAATATATTATGTCTTTTTTTATGTACTTAGCAACCATTTTGAAATAATCATCCAACAGTTTCATACAAATGAGCTTGATGCTAAAGGGTTTGGTTAGTATAAAAAAACAGGTTCCTGTGATAGTAATACAAACGAATTGCTAGCGATTATATAAGAAGAAACATCATTTGACAAACTTTGAACATGCAGTAATAGCTTGTATGCAAATATTAGTGAAATGTTTACAATCAACTATGGTGAGAGTGTATTAAGCTTGGAATGTCAGGCAAAAAACGGGGTCTCGTTTTGGTGATCATTGAGAAAAAGAAACAAAATGGTAACAGAGCAGCAGATCTTAATCAAGGATCATTTCAAAGCATTGTATGGGAGATGGATGGCAAAGGCCAGCATGAACAGATTGATGCCTGCAGTAAACAAGAAATGTCTCCAATTTTCTCAGGCACACAAAGGCAATTGGAAAAAAGTAATGTGGTCTGAGGAATCTCATTTTAAGTTGCATCATGCTGTTTCGTTATGGGTGAGTTTGAATTTCACTAGACAAAAGCATGGACCTCAATGCATTACTACAATGTAATGTGATGTTTTGTCCTTTATTTCATGTGCATGGACGTCTGAATGAGACAGATTTAAACATTGTTGCTGACCAAATACATTGTTAAAATGAATGAATGATTACATTATAACAATTAAAGACTACTGCAATTTTGCGGTAGAAATCTATTTGGAAAAATTGTATTTATGATGAATTTGTATTGGATAAAAAAATACCCTGAGGATATAGATTTCTTGTTGAATAAACTTTGTAGTTTATTAAGGTATAAATTCAGGGAGTTAAGACTATTACTGCATGGACAAATTATGAACAATACTAGTTCCAATTTTTAAATGTTGAAAAATGTTTTAATAGGCTTAGTTGAATCTAAGTTTTGAGTATTTAAAATTCCACTTTTTTAAACATAAGGCCATTGATTATAAATATTACTGTAAAAAAAAATGAATGAAACAGGAGTATTGGTTTAATATTGTAGAGCACATGTGGTACTCTATATTACCAAATAATTGGAGACCAACAAGAGTTAAAAAAAAAAAAGTGAGAAATACATTATTCAAAGAATTTATTTTACATGGTGAAATATGCTTTGAAAAAAATAGTTGATTCTCCTCAATATACAAATAAATTTTATTAAACAAGCTAAAGAAAGGTTACTGGCTATGGACCCACCTCATAATTTCAAATCATGATCAACATAATACAAGCTACTTCTGAGCTGATATATCTCACTTTCCTTATTTCCAAACAGTATTTACATAATTTTAACATTGAATGCTTATTAATCTGCATAAATAATCTATGGCAGAATAAAGAATTGTATCCATGGTTTGATTTGAATTTAGTGGACTAAAACTTTTGCATTGCGACTGCAGGATGAAATAAAGTGCTACATTGAAAAGTTGAATAAATTATTATGATTCAAAAATTTACAACAAAGTAAGAAAAAAAAAATCTAATAGGAAAAAAATTACATTTAAAAACTCACAGGGAAATTTACCAATTTATGCACTTCACCAAAAATTATCCTCCTATAAAAAAAAAAGGATAGAACAAAATAACGCATTTAAAGAGGACAATTATATTAAAAACAAAAATCTCTAAATCAATAAAATGGTTGAGATATCTGAGAGAACTAAGTCAGTAATAGAGATAAAATATGGTACAATTATTATATGCTGTACAATAATACTATTAGATACTGTACAGTTAAAGTCAGGAAATTGAAAAAAATTTGTTTTATGAAAACCTTATTAAGAGTTTCTAGGATAGAAAGTAGTTTATTTAATAATTTGGGGCAATTTCTTATAGAGGTCTTATTGTTACTGTTAAGAAAAAAAATATCAATTGTTGATAGAATTAAAATTGTATTATCAAATTGATCTTTCATGTTTATTTTAAATTTCTTCAGGCTTTATATGATAAAGAGTACTAGAAAAAATACTTTAAAATATAATTTATTCCAGATACATAAAATTCTTCAGTTCCATTCATATTTTTTTTGTATTTAATGGATTATCTTATTTTGTATACATCTCAATCCCATTTTGTTTCAAATGACAGTAATACAGAATGCTTTGCAGAAATTTAAATGCATAGCAAAATTTATTTTTAAAAAAATGTGTGTCTCAGTCAATTAAAGAGAAAATTAGATTAAACATATGAATGTTTTTTTTTTTTGTAAGAGTTAATAAGCAAAGAGTTGTTAATTATATTTTTTAAATTTAAATTATATTTTCAAAGTAATCACAATTTTTCATAAAAATGAATTTTATTTCTTTGTTAAAATACAATTTAAGTCAAAATGAAGCTCTATGAATGGACATTTTCACCATATAATTTTAATTAATGCAAATATCAGCATACAAATAATTCAATGAACAAAGAAATGAGATTTAATACATTTTTATTTCTGTAGACTGAAATATTCATAAAAATAGGAACTCTTATCAAGATAAAAACTTTATTATCATTTTATTCTCATTATGATAATTTTTTGTAAAATAAACTTCGAACAAAAATCAAATAATAACCTCTTATATTTTATTAAAAAAAAAAAAAAAAAGGAACAATTCATGAAATGATTATTTTAAATTTATTCCATTTTCAGCAGGACTATAGATTTATGATACAAAACAAAAACAAAACTTTTAAAAGAGATTCATGTACATATGTATATTTAAATAAAAGTTCAACAAAATTTTGCAAATGGTAACTAAATTTTCTAAAAATATAATGGAAAGAGAACGAATAAAAGAAATATATTTAACACATATTAAAAAACTATTATATTAGCCATTAATCTAATTAACAATTAAAAATAATTGAATATCAGAAATATATTTTTATGTGGAAATTTTAAAAAAAAATTGATTAATGTAAGTTTTAAAAATTCATAGAAATATATGCTCATAATCAATGATAATAATTATTTCATATATTATGTACAAAACAATAAATCATCAAAATACAGCACTAAAAATTGAGTATTTAAATGAAGTTTAACAAGGTAAAATTGTATTTTAGTTAATCACTTAAAAATTATATACTTAGTTATATACACAATGGAGAAAAAGCTATCAGAAATAAAATAAAATGGAATGCAAAAAGGAAAAGGAACACAATTTAAAAATCATGCAAAATATACCAAACTTGAAATCACTGAAAATAGTAACATATTACTCTATAAGGAAATTCTATCATTTTTATTCAGTTACAACATATTTAAATAGAATAAAGAAGATAAAATAAGTATTAAAATTCATTTCAAATGATACAATAATTATATACAAAATCCAAATAAGAAAAATGCCTTATGTATAATTTTATTCAGCCACAAATTAGAAAACTACATAAAGAGACAATGGTACTTTCTGAATATCTGCACTTCTGGTTTCAATGCTTGGTAGCACAGGCATATTTTAATACACACAAGACAAACAACCAATCCACTCATGTTTATCACACAAGTTCTTTAAGAGTGAATTTTATGCCTGATAATCATTTCCCAAATCAGTCCTTCCCCTACAGAACATTTCTTTTTGAGTTACAATGAATCGTGATATGGAATTTATGGGTTTAATGACAAAAAGTTTCTTAAGAACTATGACATTTTGTCCAAAAAACAATCATCACACTTAGAAACAACACAGAGGCTATGGATAATTGGATCTTTTAATTTTGAACCAGGACCCACAACACCCAAGCTGGTATACACTACTTTCCATACTTCTATTCTATGCACACATGAGTACTCAGCACCTCAAAAAATTTAACATGTACCAGCCTATTTACATAACAGGCCTTAGAAGCATTGGAATTTGAATCCACAGTTTAACAAATACAACGGCTACTGAGGTCAGTTATGCAACAAAGAATACAGAGTTTTGCGTTTTATGAAACAATGCTTCTTAAAGACAGTCCATTAACATGTAGTAGTTGGACTCTATGGCTACTAAACCATAAGTTACAATATTGATATAAATTGAGCGATTGTTCCAACATTGATATGAAAACTTCCTGCATAATTTTATTTTTATAAATACTTCTAAAAAATAAAATACTTTTGGCACTTAAAATAATTAGAGAAAATTTAAATTATTATTTTACCAACCAGTCCTCTATGAGGGATTGTTTTTTACTTGTTCTGATTTGTATATTTTTGACATTATTTTTAATTATGATGGAAATCCTTTATAATAGAAATTTTTTTTTTGTAACTCCTCAAATTTGATAAATATAAAATAGTTAAATGTACAGCTAATCTCACTCAACATGAGATCATAAAAATAATCTCTTGCAAGATAATAATAGTCTAAACTGAAATATTTCACTTTCACATACATATCAAATAGTGATTACCTAAAATAGAAAAGGAAAAATATTGTTTTCTTTTAATAGAAAATCATGATGTGGTCAATACACAAGATAAAAAATAAATTCCAATTTTTCATTAATGAAAAATAATAGTTTTGATCTTGCATTGTTTAGGAGAGATATCATAGGTTATTGTTTATGAAAGGAGCAATGGTAAAACAGCATGTTAAGCAGACTCATTTGTTATTGAATCATGTATTAACAGCTAGAATGTTTTTTCTCCCTCCTCAATAAAATTTCTCACTTTATTAAACATTTCTCTCTATTTATGCACACAACATTATTTAGAAGTCATAAATGTTTGTCAAATTACTCAATCAATAATTTATTGACAACTTTTCATAAGGGTGCCAATGATCAGAAAATCTGCACTTGATAATTTAAAAAAAAAAATAACTAAAGTTGCAATGTATTTTTAACAACAATATGAGTAACACTACTTAAGATACACACATATACTGAATATTTCACTTAAATATAGTGTCAAAAAAGTAAATATCACTGTATTTCAATTAACGATGCATTTCAATAATAATTTCCTTTAAAAAAGACATGCATATATAATCCAATTATCATATTTAGAACACACAGTACACTAGTAGGAAGAAGAAAGAATAATTTATTAACACACATAAGATCTAGATTACTTTTTATAAATATAAGAAAAAATGTAGAAATTTGATTTGGGAATTGAAATATTTTCTAAATGTATTTATAACTACACACACAGCCATTACAAAATAGTAACACCACCACAATTTAAAATTATGAATTTCATGTTAAGATATAAAAATAATAATAATTAAAAAACTGATAAATTTTTTTTTGGTTCAAGGAGAATAATATTTGTTAAAAAAATACCTAAGAGTTTTTAATTTGTTTCAACATTGAAGATATAATAATTGATAAAGCTTGAGCCATTGCTCTGGCACTGTAGGGCTGATTAATAGGTGGAACATGAACAAATGCAGTGTTTCTATTTATTTTCAAAGATGTGTAAAATATGTATTCACAAAGATATCTGAAAAGACAAATATTTTAATCAATTTGAAAAAAACAAAACAGTATACACATGATTGAATTGCAAAATTAATGAATTTCTGAAATTATAACATGCATTTTGATATACAAACAAAACAAATAATATTATAGACATATCAAATACATAACTTTCTGTACTTTGTGCTGTTACACTTGATAGGTACCATTTGAAATCTTTCATAGTGGTAAATTGAGAACAAATAAAAAATAAGTATAAATTGTACAAACTTTACACCTGTGTTGATAGCTCATGAAATAATTTTAAATACGAAAAAAGATTGAATGAATTTTTACCAACGAATAGTAACTTCTTTATTCATTCTCGAACGAACAACAACACACAGAAAAAAAAACAAAGTACACACAAAAAAAGGGGGGGGGATTGTTCCATTTCTCTGTCCAAGAGGGGCGAGGTGAAAAGGGATGATGCAACGGTCCATAACATGTACTATTATAAAGATTAAGCAATAATAACTTTTTACAATTTTTATTATATTTGTATAGAATTTATTTCAATGTTAATGGATTAAAGATAACTAAATTTTGGTATTATAATTTTTAAACAATATTAGTGTATCAATCAGCATGTGTGTATGGCTAATTTTTAAAACATTATTTCCCATTACACTATCAAATTTTTCACAGAATTACATAGAAAATGGTTCACTATTTTATGTTTTAAAAACTGCTTAAAGGAACCAATATACGATTATTCCTACAGTGTGAATTGTTTTAATCATATTGTTTTTCCTGTTTCCTCACACAAAGATTGCACTGACTTTCAATCATAAGATTTAGCCTTCATGTTTAACTATTGGAAGAATTTACACGAAATTTCAGATGCAGGAGTTTCATAACATAAGAAATTCAAATACATAAAAGTTTTAGAATGTCAACTTTTAAGTAGTTTATCAGACATAACTGCATTTAATAATTCATATTTATCATATCATTACATTACAATTTCTTATTATTATTATAGATTGGTACATAAAGCTTTGAAAAGTTTTGAGTAGAAAATATTTTTAATCATTAAATATTTAAGACAGTTAGTTAACACAAGGAGACTACTTTTTAAGCCCACATATTTCAGGAACTTACAAACATAATTTTATGAAATTTGAAATGCAAGTTAATTTTAAAACAATAAATAAGATATGCAGGAAAAAAAATCCCTAATAGAAAAATTTTAGTTTAGAAGGTACTTTAACAAATTATACCACAACTAACATCTTTGATCCATTAACATCAATATAAATTTTTTCTGCTGCAACAAGAATTGAGGAAATTATTAAGGCAGGTCCATTTCTTCGATTACTGTAGGTTTACTTTTTATCCAATTTTACAAATACATAATTTTTACAAACAAGTAACATTGCACATAATGTGTTTCATCGCCATAGTATAAACTTCTGGGAATATTTCTGTTGGAATTGATTTGACTCAGCAACACTGTAATGAAATCTTCTATGTAAGTTAAATGAGGGATTCTTTTATTCCTTTAATAGATTACTTCTTTCCAGAAGGTGATGGCAGCTTTGAAGTTGATAATGTAAAAGTCCATTGAACTTGCATTGTACAAAATTGCTTAACAAGGAGGTTCATTTATGTAGTAATTGATGTGGTCTCCACTAAGTCCTCACCTCTATTTCATTGAGAATCTGTGACATGTAGAGAGGGCTGTGGTTTTCTCAAAATGTGAATTTGTCATACAAATTTAGCTTTTCTAAGAAACTGCTACTTATAGGCATGTAAACTTTATATGACATATTTATAATTGCTAATTTTTACTTTAATAAGCTTTTTGCAAAAAACTCAAAAATTTATTTTTTACAATTTTTTTTAGTGTGAAAAAATGGTTAAAAGTTACTGTGTCACAAATATATTATTTTGCAAATTAATAAAAAATACAAAATTTACCAAAAGCTCATTTCAATATAATAAGAAAGGTACACTTTACTTGTATAAAAAAAATCCCAGACATATATTTGCCATAGCTTTTGAGAAAAGTTACATCGAAAATGGCCTTTTTAACATTGTTGGTATAGAGGGTTCCAACTCCCCTTAAGAAATAATACCAGTCTTCCTTCATCAATTGCAATTTTTTTAAAGAAAAACTACTGATATTTTGACAGAATAATTGACAAATAATGCAAGCTGTGATTCATGCTGTAATGTCTTTATTACTTTTACTTTTCGACACAGCACGTCATGTCAACAGAACAGGATTCTATCCTTCTCTTTCTCAATACAACCAAAACACAAGCCCAATTCTCCGCGCAATACACAAAAAGTCCAGTCTCAAAACCAACGGAACTCCCTCCTTCTCTCGATATAGCAAAAACACAAGCGCAATACACAGCGCTCCCAAAAACGAGGGACTCTCTCTTCCCTGACCGTCCCGTTCGAGGGTCAATCACCTTCTCCCTAAAAACAGTAACCCACCGCCTAAGACGCACTAAAGAGCACCAACATTCCATAATCTTCCGCCAACAGTAGCCAGACACTACACATGTTTAAAATGTTCCATTGAAATATTAAAGTTTGTGACGTGCTACACAGATATTTAGTCTCAGTTCTTAGTCTACTAGTGTATATATACACACATATTACACTACTTAAATTAAAACATTTATTTTTCAATCTTTTATTAATTCAAACAATATTAATGAGATATGCAATTTATTAGCTTGCTTACCTGCCAGCATTTTCAGAACTCACAGCTTTAACACAAACACCAGTTGCATCAAGGTCTTCCAAAACTGCATCAACATCAATAGCAGTACTAAGTTGTTTAGGACCATTTTCGCAACAACAATTTTGCATTGGCACTTGTCCTTTAACATCACAACCAATGTACTCCTCGTTATGAGCTACTTTCTCTAGAGTAACGCATTTAGCTAACTCAGACATTCCACAATGAACAACTAACTGGAAAGTAATAATTACTTTATAATAAATATATCAAAACATCAAACATGACAAAATTTGAAAAAAGTAATTCTCAAACTGATATGTGCATTACTAGAGGTATACAAAGAATTTTCAAAAAGGTGTAAAACAAAAATTGCTACAACACTAAAAAAACATCTTTTAGTTTATTTAGTAAGGGAAATTAGTAACATAAAAAAAACAAAGACAAACTCTTCAGAAGACTTAAAAAAAGATTTCAACATAAAAATTTCTTACCATTTTGCCCCAAATGTATACTGTATGTTAAACATAAAAAAAATCACTATTCTGAGGAAGATTTGATAACTTTATCAAAAAATTATTAACCATGACAATTGAAATAAGGGAAGAAAAAATATGCAATTGCTTTTCTTAAAGTCTAGGAATCATTGAAACTTATTTTTTGATCAGATATCTCTATTGAAAAGAAACCATTGATTCATCTATGGTTGACCTGAACAAATATTAAGGACTAATTTTCTTGCTGTATAAAATTTTAACTAACAAATATGATACCATGTTAGATATGTTTAATAATTCAAATTTAATTTATTACATTTTATAAGCCTTTCCAAGCATATTTTAATGTTAACAATTGTATATTAAAAGATAAGTTATTTTCAAACATATTTGCTTGAATTTTTAATTAATATTACAAGCTACTTTATGCTCAATGTTTAAAAATTACTGATATATATATTCATTTATATTAAGTAAAACATGGTATTCTAAATGATTTACTGAATATAAAAGATAATATATGATTACTATGAATTAAAGATTTATAATGAAAACTGAATTAAATGTGAATAAATATAAAAGGAAGATTTGTGTGTGTGACTAAATCTCGTAATGAATAAGTGTGTGTATCAATCTCATAATCTGATATCAGTCACAATGTTCATACAATCAAGAAAAATAATTATTATACATTTCTTAAATGATTCGGATAAACTATCACATTTATATATTAAATTATGAATAATTTAATCATTTAAAATGTTTAGATAAAGGAGAATTGGTACACATATTGCTTCAATTGAATGTTGCAACACTGTAAATCAGAAAATAAGCAAGACTCAACAGTTAATAATATATTTAAAATTTATAGTAGAATGTACTAAGTTTTTTTTTATTAGAGTTACAACATAAAATAAAAATCAATTCAGAATTAAAAATAAATTATTTATAAGAAAGTAACTGTTTCATGGGAATGTTTTTTCCAGAAAAGCATTATTATAAATTATTACTAAACATGTCTCTAATTAAGTTAAGAAATACTAAATAATTATTTATAACAAATTACCAAAGGAGAAAGTAATCTGAATTTGAAGAGATTCTATTATAGATTTCAAATAAATAAAAAGGAATTGATGTCATTAAATAATAATGATATATTTTTTAAGATCAATTATAAAATATCTATTAATAAACAACATTTGAAAAATGAGACTATAAACCTGTTGTATAAATTTGACATTTATATAATTAAATTTTTAAGTTAATTCAATAACCTTTGGCTTGAATTTTTCCCATAATTCCGGAACACCCTTAGAAACAAATTCATATTCAACTGGAAGTTCTTTAGCAATGAGATTATAGTCAGTGATGTTGAGATTGAGAAGCTCCTTTACAGTGAGCCAACTGGAATTCTCTGAGTGATTTCTAAATGGTCCAAATCCTATTAAGACAAAAATATTTCAGTTATTTTAAAATCAATAGGATGCAATATTTATCATGTGTTATCAACTACAAATAATCTTACAAAAAAAAAAAACCCTTCATCAAAATAAAAGGATATTATTACCTGTTACTAAAACAGTGGGGATCATATCCGAGCCACCTATAAAATTAAATATATTATTAATAATTATTTCATAAACTTAAAATTTATCACATTATTCTTATTAAAAGTCTATAAAACTTTGTCTTCTTAAATAATGAAAATTCATTAATTCATGGTTTTTTTAAAAAATTACCATAGAAGTTTTACTTGACGCACATAATTTTTAAATTAAATTTAAAACCTAATGAGAAATTATAGTACACTTTTATTTAAAGCATAAATGACATTTACCATACATAAATTAATACATTTACTGAAACAAAATATAATAATAATTTATCTTTTTTTAAAATACATTTAGTTATAAAAAATATTAGAGTAATTCCAACATAATTAATTTTATTCCACTTTTATTTGAATACATAATATATTAACCCCTAATATTATGTATTCACCTTAATTAAAGTACGGCGGTTTATATTCGCTCAGCCGATGCCCCACCCCCCCCGTTAAGTGCCCCCGCGTATATATACCCAACTCTTTTTTTTTTATATGGTGAATATGTTACTTAGAAAATCGTGTAAAAAAATACATGCAACATATGGTAAATTTAGCGATATGTTCAAAATTTTAAAAAATTTGTAAGATGAAAAATCCTTAAATATTTTCCCAAAAAACCATGTAAAAAAAGTAATAATAAAACCCATGTTATATATATATAAAACAAAAACAATTCATTTTTGTAACAAAAAAAAATTAAAATTAGCACATAGTGAAAATTTAGTTTATAAGTACAAATGACACAGCTCAAATTGAAATTGGGAATAAAACTACTAATTACTATTCATCGCTACTTAATAACAAGCATGCACTTATTACGAACTGAATCAAAAATGCTATCATGAGCATATGTGTCAGATGTCTCGCACAACTATCGGTTTTGATTCAAATGAATTTCATTCATTATTAACAGCCTTTTTTGTTGTTGTTACAAAGTCTTATCAGTGGCTGTTTTTTCTTATTTCTCATGCTCAAGTTTACGTAGAAATTTTAATGCACACTCTATGTCAGGATCATGAGTAATAAAATGTTGCTCCATACTAATAGCAAATTTCAAGTCCTTGCGAATTAAATCTGTTGTAAAAAGCTGAATTTCACCTTCTACTTCACTAGTATCAACTTCTTTATTATCATAAACTTGTTCAAATTGTCCTCATCCAAAGAGCATGAGTCCTCAAATGTTTTTTGAAATTCATGCTAGAACAAAAAATTTGTGAAGAAAAAAAGAGTTGGGTGTATATGCCTTTCCGAAATACAAACATTTGCTTTACACTGCAATAGATAAAACTATTCTGAAATAATTGGAATGCAATTCAATGACCTTGACAGTGTTAGTGAAGGATTTATTTATTTCAGAGAAGGCATATGGGAAATAAGTCATATCATTTCATAACCCAGCCCTTGCAAAAAAACAGTGGCACTGAAGTGAATCATGTAACTTTTAATCAGCAGTTAAGGGGTTAAATAACCTAAAAAAATTCTTTTTAAAAAAACCCAAAAATCACAGGATAAAAGATAATCTATAATTTTTTTTTTTTGTAAATATAAATGATAAATCATCAAATAAAGTTTCTATCATCAACAATTACATTATAACTGTCACCAAGATCTACCCAAGTAGCATTCTAGAAACCAACATAATGCTTAATTTGACAAAAGAGTCTAATAAGCTAAGCAGTAATTATTGGTTACAACAATCATGGGTACAAAACTGCTTTTCCGAATTGTCACCAACAAAAATGTATGCAATATTGTCTGATAACGTACATTAATTACAAACACAATGACAGAACAGAATTTTGCATATTTTCTACATGTTGTCATGTTAGGCTTCCTGCTTTCTCAAATATATAAGTGCCAGTTGAGCTTTATTACGATAAACATTTGGACGTTCACTTGAAAAACATTACTGTTTTTCCAAGGAAAGGAAATTTTGCTTACTTTTGCAATTCATAAAAATAAATAATCATTAATATTGCATATGTCTGTAATGAATAGAGCTATTCATATAAATCTATTTAGAGAAGTGTAATTTTTTAAAACTTATTTACTTCTTAAACTTTTTTTTTGTATTTTAAATTATAAGAACTGTATCTACTTCAGCTTCATTTCTCAAATTTTTACACTTAATAATATTCACATTCAAATAATTCACAAAATTAAACTTCACTAAAGTAAATAGTTTGTTCTCTCAAAATACTTATTCACAAATATATACATATAAATGAAATGAAATTTTACAAAACCTTATTCTACTTTTTACTCATAATGGTTAAATGTATTTGAAAATAAATATTTTAATCTATAAAGCAAATTTAATATTGAGATATGAATGAGCGAGTGTTGGGGCTTATATGTCACAAAAGCCAATTTTGGCTAAATTGCACGAAACAGTAATGGAAACCTTAAAATTGTAAAAACAAATTCAAAGTATGAAACTAAAATAATGTGATGCAAAAAAGAAAAAGTAAAATTTATTAGAATCACATGTAGAGAGAGAGAGAGTTGAAGTACATATGTTATATACAATGTAAAACTAGATATAGATTAAACAATGCTGCTATGCTGGAAATTTACTTCAAAAATTTAAATACTGATTCATGCCAACTAGATACATTTTTATATTCTAATTCTATCATAAGCAGAAATATTTTAACTGCATATATATATAATCGAAGAATCTTTATTCATAAATAAAATTTTAAGAAAATATGTATAAGTGGAAAAAAAAACATAAAACATACTTGACTGATAATGAAATCTGATTTCAATCATTTTAAATAATACTTGAAATCAATTTTAATTTAAAAGCATAGTTAAAAGTTATTTTTTGGATTTCCCTCCCTTTTTTTAAAACAAAGAAAAAGTTATATGTTTGGACTAGTTTTTAGAATTTGTTTCTTACTTCATAAGTTAATCACAGCACTTTTAAGTAACATTTTTGTGGTTCTTATATGTCTAAGTTTTTTTGGGAAAAGCATAACAGATGGTTCTTTTTAGATGAACATTATAAGTATGAATATATGATAATAACGATATATGATGCACAAAAGCATTACAAGAAATAATTTAAATGATATATATGAAAATGATACCCTTATAATTATCTTCCTTCGTCGCCTTCATAAAATTATTCTTTTCCATTGTTAAAATTATTTGAAAACGAGAAATAGATACACTAAGAAATGATAGAAATCTAACTCTTTTAAGTTTTAAAAAAATGAGTTATTGAAGAAAAACTATCAGATTGAACAAAGGGAGTCGAAATTATGATATTAAAATCAAAATGAATCCGAGAAATCACAGGGGAAAGAAAGCTTTCGCCTTTTTTGATTAAATCCGTACGCAGATAACACTGATTACAAACTTGCGCTGATGCGGTGTAGCAGGGGAAAAAAAACTGTAAATAAATATTAACTTAGCTGTAAGCTGCTGAATGTTAATAATGTTATATAAATCAATCGTAATTAAATTTAGTTCCTTAGGATTTTAAAGTTTCAATTGCTTTGCAGTAATCTTACATTTTTAAAACAGGTGAGTGGAAAGAATATTGAAAAGAATCTTAAATTTATGGGGAATTTTTATTTTCACGGTTCAACTCAACTTTAGTCATTGATCATCCAGAATATTTTTCGCGCCTTTTTGAATACGCGGGTAAACTTAAAAGAGTAGGGTTTGAGTTTCAATTCTGTTTTGTTTCTCCTAAATTATTTAAAAAAAAAAAAACCTTTTGAAAAGTTTCATATTTTTTGTTGAATAAAAAAAATGGATGATTATAATAATGATGTCCCTGAAGATAACGAAACCGAAGAAATGACTACTGCAGCCGAAGTTATTCAGAAATTAGAAGAGGTTTTTGATTGAACTGTTTTTTATATAGATTTTTTTTTCTTACGGTTAAAGTGTAGTATACCATTCCCTTTGGATTTGGCGATTTTTCTTTTGATTTGGCAATTTTTATATAGATATTATGGTGAGATATCAAATTCATTGTGGCTTTCGAACATTTTTCGCTAAGGGAAGTAGCTTGGCAATCGATTTTGGTTTGCCAAAAGAAATTGACATCGCCAAGGCCCCCCTCCCCCCTATACTACACTTTAACCTTTTCTTACAAATGATGTTGCTAACATTTCTTTCTGAGAAAAGATATATAATATGTAATTATGTATAATAAAAGCTAATGTGATTCTTGAAATTAAAAATAATCAATAATTTTGCAGTTATCTTATTGTTATTCAGAGAATGATAGCATTTTAATATTTGGAATAGAGAAAGCAATATATATAAGTATATTAGTGAATTATAGTGGGAAGGGAGGAGCTAAGATATACTGTGATCGCCTAATTTGGATATCTTTTAATGAGTTAGTGATGGTTTATAGTATATTTAGTGCATCATATCACTTGTGACTAACTTTAATTTACTTTTAAGTTTGTTGTACTTTTCATTGGATTGGCACAATGGAAACCTGAAATTCAAAATTTAATTACTTGCAGTATTTGGAAAAGCATTCTTGGATTTTAGGAATTTTTTCTATGCTAAATTTCAAATTTTTTATCAGGTCAGTACTTAGAAAGTTTTTTATGTGCATTAACATCCAAGTGCATTTTATTTTTACATTGACATTTATTATTTTTAATTTGATAAGACTTTCAAAAATTATTTCTTCTCTTTGTACTTTTCAGGGACATCTTGAGGCCATGGGCCTATGTAAAAGTAGACCCCATATGTTACATTTTGAAGTAGACAGTGTGTAGTGTGCGTTGCCAAATACTCATTCAATTGGTAACCCTAAACAAATAAATATGAGTGACTTGCACTCTCTCTAACCGGCTTGACCAACTAAGTGAATAATGTTGGTATGTGGTTAGTAGAGAGAGAGAGAGAGAGGCCTAGAAATAGACATGGATGACAGTCATCACATAAAAATGTTGCCAGTTGGCATGTAGCTCAAAATTCCCACTTTTTTGGAAACTATGTCAGGGAATAACATTTGACTATGAAAATTATTCATATGATCTTATTGAAGCAAGTTGAGGCCTGGGTCCTGATGGCCCATACCTTAAGATATCCCTAGCTCTTTTCCAAGTATTTAAATGAAATTCATTTAGAAATAGTGTTGTGTTCAGGTGTAAATTTTTCTTGGTTGATATAACACATTAATTTATCAGTAGTTAAGGGGGCCCATCATTTTGACAGATATAGACTTCATTATCACAAGAATGACAGTTCTCTTATATATTATGATGGTGTAATGAGATTGATACATATACTTATTGACTTACCTTAAGTGTGTTAAGATAGTAATTGTTTTTAAGTTAAAGTAATCATAAAGAAAATGCATGATTTCTGTAAACTTAGAGTTTATAGTTTGAAATGAGAGTATCTTGGATATATTAAAAATTCTGGTATTTAAATAGCTTCAAATGTCCTTTTTTTCAATATTCAAAGCTGTTACTTGTAGAATCCTGATTACAAAATTTTATATCTAATATATAGATTTAAAATTTCCAGCAATGCTTAGTTTATTATTGTTGTTTAAAATAGTTTAAATTTTGACTAACAACTTTGTGTGGAGAAGAAAGTTTGATTTAGAAAATAATGTGACATGGAAATATATTATAGTAATGATGAAGGAAATCATTTGTTTTTGATTTTCAAGGTTACCATTTTTATCCAAAGTAGTAAGAATTTAGTACTAATTGTGTATACAAAGAATTTCTTCATAAGAAAATTTTAAACCAGGAATGGGCAACTTTTTAGCTGTGCTGTGCCAAACCAATCTACCAATATGATTCTTTGTGCCACTCGTAGGACATTTTTGAAATAATTCCTGTAATAATGCTTGTAGAATTAGAGAATAAAGGTCAATAATTTAAATTAGTGATCTTCAAACTTTTTCAACTCACGGAACCCCTAGAACAGTGATTCGCAAAGTGGTCTATGATAACCTACGGGGGTCTACAATAGTGGCTCACATTTAACCAGATCGTGAAAATTTTTAAAAGAAAACTTAATCAAGTGGAAGCCAGATTTTACCTATTTAACGGATTTATTTATGAAATTTAATGAGTTTAATTTGCGGTTATAAGGTGAGTGCATAAGTTTTATTAAAACAAGGACCATCATTTCAGTGTCATACCTGTTATTTATCCAGAATTATGGAACATCTTGAGAAAGTTTTTAACTGCTTTTCCTTATCAGAAGGAGTTTCAGCGCAGTTGCCAATCTCAAAAGAGAGAGAAACAAAGAGACTGGACACTACTAACCAAGGAGATTTAGAGTTGACAAGATTGATGCCACTTGTTGAAAAATTGTTATTAAAGCACCAGATTCATCCCTCCCATTAAAAGTATTTGTTTGTTGCTCAGTTATTTTATGTAATAATTAATTTTTTATTTAATTAATTAACATGTGTTTCTTAAATTTTAATCACTTTACTACAGTTAGAAATATTAATCTTTTTAAAGTGTTCTATATCAGCCTTCAAAAAGTCATTTAAGTTGATAAATTTGCAAAACATCAATATAAGGTAAGCAAGGGACTATCCCAAACCAAAAAACATGGCAAGGGGTCTATGAGAAAACGATGTTTGGGAATCTTTGTCTTTGAACTTGAAGGTGCTTTCGTGGAACCCCTAGAACTAGAAAGTGTTTTTGTGGAGCCCCATTCCTTACACATACTTCAAAGAATATATCTCAAAATAATATTTAAAATAGACCAATAAGTTATAGGCACTTTGTGAAGACATTAAAAAAAGTATTGCATTTATTATTGAAAAAATTCTAATATAATTTTTTAATATAATTTGCTCATTAATAATATTAATTTGTGATTCAGATTCAAGTGTCACCTACCTATGCATTATGTTTAGTAACTAGGATATATGCTAGTATTTTTTGCACAAACTGTTGAAGTCTAGGTCTATTTAAATGCAATCGAATTATATATTCTGAGTTTAAATTGTTTTTATACTTTTTTTTTGTAACCAGTTACGTTGAGAAATATATTTCACTTAAGCACAATGTTCTGAAAGGTATTAAAATGCTTATAGCTGTGTGAGAAATGTCGTGTATTTTTCATGAATTTGCAACCTAAAATTTAGAAACTGTTCTTGCTTAAATTTAGATTTTAACAATAGAATAATCACAATCTAGTATAATGTATATATATATATATATGAAGATAAAACATTTAATATTCTTTTATTATATTACAATAAGATTTTAAAAAGTGTTGCACAATAAATTTATTACATATAAATAAAATTTCCAGTTTTAATTAATCGGGGGGGGGGGGGCTTTAGATATATGCAACTATAACAAACTTCATAGAGAACGTTAATCCATTTTGCATGTGTATTTATTTTTCTCGGGTTTTTTTATTGTGAGGGTTGTCCTCAGGATTCCGTGGAACACAATTTGAAATCTACTGATTTAGATATTTAAGGTTTTGTTATATATTAATTTTACATCATTTAAAGGTATATTTTAATATAAAAATAAACAGCATAAAATATAACTATTTCTTCAAGAAAAATTAAATTTAAATTCTACATATATTATGTATTTTTAAGCATATTAAAATAAGAAATAGATGATGTAAAATTTAAGTATTTTCCTTCATTACAGTTAAATAAAAAGACAAATAAAATTGTAATGCAAACCTAGTGCTTGTACCGATCTATTTTCATACCGCAAAATTAGGGGTGTAATTTGTGGCTTTCAATTTGACATGATTCTGAGTATTCAGTTGTTAAATAATTTCTTTGCAGACTCAGAAGGTTTTTCATATGAGGAAAGATATGTAAAACCCAAAGCGGAAAGCAGATTACTTGCAATCTTCTTTCTTCAAACAATTAGATCTCCCCAGCAATAACATTCAATAATTTACAAAATAAATGTAAATTTATCTTTAGAGTTATTTTTCAGAATTTTTTGTTAATGTCCATAGTTCTGAAGATGTTTGTCAAATAAGGTCCATTACACATTTATCAATTTCCATCCACTCAAGAATTGACAAATTTGTAGAGTAGTGCTGAGTGCCACTGAGAATTGTACCACATACCAAATGTAGCATGCGTGCCTCAGGTTGACAATTCCTGTGCTAAACATTGAAGGTGTACCAGGGATTAAAAATAGATTCACTTTCTGCTACACATAAGTATATATTTACTGTCTTAATTTAGCATTTATTGATTGATTAAATTTATATATAAAATTTTAAAGGTAATGTATCTTAAATTATAATGTGTGTTACAATTTTTATAGCAAACTTTCTATAAAGTAGTTCTAAGAGAACTTTGATGATGGTTCAAAAGATCCTTATTTCAAATCTCAGAATTGTTTGACTGTATAAAAATTCTCTTGCAACAACACTCAAATTCAAATACGATAAAGCAGCAGTTCTTAAATTGTGGTCTATGGACCCCCGGAGGTCTACGAAGGTCTTTCTTATGTTAAGATTTCCCTCTTTTACAGACTCTGAAAGACCTTGTAGAAAAATTGAAAGATGTATCCTCCTAGACTAGATAACTTAATTGTTCCCTAATAAAAGTATTTGCTAAAACATGTATCTTGATCAAGAATATTTTTTTATTATTTTTGCAACTGTATAGCCATTACTAAAATGTAATATTTTCAAAGAATATGTGGTAGAAACATGTGCAAAGATTATCCACTTGCCTGTCGAATATATTAAAGTAAAACATGCTCTTTAATTTTGTTCATTATATCCTCAAATTGTTAGAAATAAAATATTTTATAAAAAACAAAATAACTACTATATTTAATATTTACACAAACATGGGGAATGTTAATGGATTACAGTAACTTTTGCTCAAATTATAACAAAATGAATTAATACAGAACAATACTGTTATTTATACAAACTGTCGTGAATTCCATGTCCCTCAGATTCTTTTGAATTTCCCCAATCCTTTATGGTATGGTACATACGAACTACAAAAATCTGACAAATGACGCTATACTGCCAAACATTTTGTGTGAAGTATCGTCAACTTTTAGGAAAATGGTAAATTATATGTTATGCATTGGATGAACTGAGTTTGGACCTCACAGAATTGAAACACCAATTTTTCTGTTGCTCGAACTCAGGTCGGGTATTCCAAAAATGACACATTTGTGTTGTCCAAACTGAGTTTGGGCATCACAGGCAAGGGGTTAGCAGCTGAATTCACACAGCGTGCCAATATGATAACAATTGCATCTATCTCAATTTCGAATTCAAATTGCACCTGTATTATTCATATATTTGCACCTACATTATTTATTTATTTTAAACTAGAGTAATTTGTAATATTTTTATATGCGCATATAATTAGATACTTATTGTTTTCTTAAAGGAAAAAAAAGAATGTTAAAAAAATCTGTATAAATAGCAAAAGCAGTCTTAGGACTATTGAGAAACTGTTAAATCATTTATGTGTGGAGAGTCAGAGAGGGGTGCTCAAAATTTTGAGGGTCCATGATGTCAGGCTGATACATAAGGGGGGGGGGGCTGCATGATCGAAAGTTCAAGAACCACTGCTGTAAAGGATCATTCAATCAAATAATATCTTAACTAAGTTTCAAAATTACGATATCCACTGTGGTTACAGCCATTGTGTAGTTTTCACTGGTTTAGCAAAATCCAAACCAACTATGGTCTTAGAAGTTTAAATACTTGTTGAAAAATACATTTAATTCATATTTAAATTATTAGTATTTGTGTATTATATGGTTATTCAATTTTATTGAATCAAAAGATGTTGCCAAATGCTGTCATCTTTATAATTATGATGTTAGAACATGCTCAGGAATGGTTTTCTATTATTAGTATCCTGGCATTTGTAAACATCTTTTAATTTGACAAAATTGGTTAGCAGTGAAAAACAAAAGTACCAAATGAGTTAATATTTTTGAATTTTAAATTTGATTGATATTGTATAAATTTAGGATTAAATATATCACATTAGAATTTATCTTTAAGGTTGTCTTTGCATAATGTTAAGGAATAGGGCTGTCACTCAGAAAGCTTTAAGGTAGAAGAGTAATCCAACATCAGTGTTATATTTTTGACTTGTTATTCTGTGCAGAACAGATTTTATTATACTACTACTTATTACTCAGTTGATTCTTCTTTTTCTTTCTCTGGTACAAAATGTATTCCTTACTTCATACTTTACAATTCTAGATAAAATGTTCACTTTAAGTATTAAAGAGGTGGTTGTTATTTATGAATTTTTTCAAAACATTGGAATATATATAGATGCCTGAATTGCAAATTTTCTTGAATGAAAAATTTTCTGTCTAAAAATATATTGTTGGAATAGTTTAGGCATTTTTACATGTGGTAAAGATATCTTTAATCGATTATAGATGAACAGCCTAAAATTATCTGATTATTTTGTTTTGTTCTAACTTTTTTTTTTTACTGAAATTTGAAGCTATTTCTAATTTTTTTCTTAAGGAAATCTAGATTAATTTGATACTTCTAATTTGTATGAAATATGTAACTGAATATGATATATATTCGATAATCATTGATTAGTACTAAATTATAGAATCTTTTTTGCAGGCATGGGTTAATGAAAAGCTTTCTCCCGAATTGCTGCAATATGAAGGTGAATTGGTAGATTGTATGTTAGACCAAATTCAGTACATGGAAATAAGTTTACAGAAAATTCAGAAGGAAGATTTTCGTATTGTTTTTCATAAAATGGAGGTAAATAAAAGAATTATTCATGAATATTTAATTATTTTTTTTAATTGAATGAAGTATTTTGAATTTAGTATTTATTAAAAAAGTTATATGTTGTTCATCATGCTTTAAAAATATTGCCAACATTTAAAAGTTTTAGAAGAAAAGAACTTAGTACTTTTTTGCTTGGCAAGGAATTTCTAAATAAAGCTTGTATTTCATTCTTAAGATTGTTATTTAAATGATTTCCCTATTTATTTGTTTTATTTTAATGTGTTTGACTAACTGAAGAGCTTAGAAATAGTGAGCTAGTTTTCGGTAAATGGCATTAAAACAAGTCTTAATATTAAATATGATTGAAAAAAATTGATTTGTGCATATTCCAAAAGGTAATATTTCAGATATCTTTAGAAAAATAAATTCAGATAGATGGATTTTTGTGAATTTTATCTGTACTTTAAATATATAAGGTAACTTTAAAAAAAGAAGGTAATTAAAGGTATTTGATGTCCCCACCCTTTTTTTTTTTACTGTAAAAGTGAATATACCATGCAAGAAACAACAAATACATGTTCTGTAAGAAAGTGTATTAGGTACTTTTGTATTATGCCATCGACCAATTTTGTAAAACCAAAAATACTGCCAAATGCCACACCAATGTTGTTGGTGCATGCTCGAAAATAATCATTTTTGTAGGTTGTACCATTTTTACATATGGTTCAAACACAATAATCTTGATCATGCATGCTTAAAAATAATAACATTGTTTATAATTTGTAAATATTTTATTCTTCCTTTTATTTTGCTGTGAAAAAGGAGTACAATTTAGGGCATTTTCAACTGAAGTGAACACAGTAGAGTATTTTTAGAAATATGGTATACATTAGTATACGAAAGACTATACCAACCTATACAACAATGATACTTTACTGCTGCATCTGCAGTTTCTTTAAAACAACAACAATGAGTTTAGAAAGACTTCTTGATAACTCAAATTAAAAACAGCTATTGGATAGAAGTGAATTGGAAGGACATCATGTTTCATTAGGAAAAGTGCTGCTTCATGTATTTGTGACTTCTCAGTAAAATTTGTTGAAACTTGGTTAGAATGATATATCTTACCTGCCGTATTTACTATATATACATTATTCAACTGTTCACTTATAATAAATATTTTCTAGCAATAAAACTTTTAACTTTAGTTTATATTAAAAATCACATCGAAACCATCAATTTATACGATCCTTTCAGAAGCTTTTAAGTGTTTCATTGAAGAATTTCTGGAAAAATGGAATCTTTTATTTAAATTAAATGTATATACTATATTTATATATTCAAATTGAAACCGTTGTCGATTCTAAGCTGCACTCCAAATAAAGTAAAACGTTTATCAATATCTGCTGTTAACAAAATTAAAAAAAAAAAATAATAACTAAGAAGAAGTGAATAATTAATTTATCTTACCAATATTAAAAACTTTTAATTATGTGCTTGAACCTTTAATTTCTTTGTCAGTATGTTCCATTTCATTCTTCCTATGAATTTTTTTGTCTTCAGCTCAATGCTGCACCTGATTTTCAGCAGCATTGACATTGGGAGGAGATTGAAGCTTAGATTCAAATAAATATGGTTAATTTATTGTTTTAATTTAAATACATATTGCTTTAAATTTTACTTAACTGTGACTTTCCAGACTGACCAATATTTATAAAAAAATATAAGCATTGTTGTTTGGATGTAGTTTAATTTTATGAGTGATCTCTCTTTTTGTATCACTAAGTAAAATGTCCCTTTTTGGATAGGAGGGCACATTTTTCTATTCCTTTTACATATTTTTCCCAACTTGCTGTCACCTTGCCTTTTTTTTGTTGTTGTTACAATAGCTTTTTTGTTTACTGTAGTAGGAAATAAAAATGGGTGCCACTGGCATAATTAGGTTGAAAATGTGCTGCACTTGACTTAAGCCAGTTTTAAACGCATTGACCTTAAGATGTATGGTCTAGGAAATAAACCCCTTGTAAAAGTTTTTTTTCCCTTTCTGTGCATTACTTCTTTTGAAATATTACTTATTTTATTGCAATTGGATTGATTTATCAGTTTTGATAAATATTTTAATACTGTAGCATTTGAAATTTCATATTATGAGGTGTATTACTGTGTTATATTTTAATTACTAAAGTCCTTTACACTATCAAAAGTAGAGGTTAAGCTAAATTATTTCTTGATAATTATCATTCTTCACTTCAATTAGTGCTTTTTCAAAAATGGCAATTGCTACTTTAAAAAGAAGTATCTTTTTTTCCGTCATTTATTGTTATATCTTATCCTTAACGATTTAGGTATGTTTGTCATTAAGTCTATTTTTTTTAGTCCAGGTTTAATATTAATTATAAATGCATTAATAAATTAATTAAAAATGAACCATGTGTGTTAATGGTCATTTTATAATGACTTTGAAAAAGGTGATTTTTCTTTAAGAAAAATGTCATTAATTAACCCCTTGCCTCTTGCTCCCTTCAAATTCCCGGGGTGAAATTTCCCTCTCTATTCCTCGTGCCTGTGATATTTCCGGGCTGGAGTGTTGAAAAGTAATTTGCCTCAAAAGCTTGAAACAATCTATTTCTTAAGCCCAGAATATTGTTTTTTATTAATCTGTTCACCAGATGGCAGCACCAGATTATTTTTAATGTGTTTAGCAATAATTATTTATTTTTTAAAACTAAATGTCAGCACAACAAACATATGTGTTAGTGATATCTTTGGTCAAGTACTTAGTTGCGCTCTTTGTAAAAACACGTGGGTAAAAAAACTGATAAAAAAAATTATATTTTTTTAAGCTTGTATACCTATTGTACAGTTAGAGTCAGGAAGTAAATCGGATTGTACTTTTAGTGCTTTTTTGTCACTGACTACAATACAAATATTGGAGCAGTAGACATTGTAGACCAATTTATTGGAGATTACACTATTGCTCAGAAATAAGGTAAGAAGTACTATAAGAAAATATTTTTTTATTTGCTAGATAAAACTATTTTGAACTAGTACCTTATTAATAAAAAACAAGGAGACAAAAAATCACATTTGATGTTCATTTATCTTTAGTAGATGAACTTATTGAAAAGTATTCTATATCAGAAACCACTGGAAAAAAAGGCCGGCCGAATTTGGAGAATAACCCCAACCGTTTGATTAAAAGACATTTTATTAGACAGATACCTCCAACTGATAAGAAGTGTCAACCATCAAGAGAATGCAAAGTTTGTTGTTCCAAAAGAGATGAAAACAATAAGAGTTGCAGAAAGGAAACTCGGTACTACTGTCCAGTTTGTGATTTTGACCTTTGCATCTCATGTTTTGAAATTTATCTCACAAACAAATTACTAATGTTTATTTTTATTTTTCAAGAGTGTAATAAAATTCATTTTTAATGTTTAAAACACATGTTTTTAAAAATATTTCCTCTTTGTTAAAAAGTTGACATTCAGTGATTATAACCCTGAATGTTTGCTTTACGTAAAAAATTAAATTTCATATTTCAAGCTAAAAATTAATCCAAAAATTAAAAATGAATACATATATTGAACATGTACTAAATTTTATATAATTTTCTTGAATAAGAAAAATAGGCACTTTTAGGACCCTTTTCTTCAAAATTATCCGATCTTTAAGGGGTTAACTTGAAAAAACATAATTAATTTTCTGCCTTTATTTTTGAATGGCAGTAACCTCTCTTCTGTCAAAAATCAATTTAAAATAAATAAATTAATATTTCTCAAAGAAAACATAAGAAAAATCCCCCCGCCTCTTTTTTTTTTAAAGGGAAAATTATTATTTGGATCACACACACATTTGATACAAAGAATTTTTCAACAATGCTATATCATTTAGAAGCTGAATTAATGATAGAGTGCATCTTTTAAAGTTACTTTCCAGTTAATTAATTGTTATATTTTTTCCCCATCTGTGTAGATTTTTTTCAAATGAAGCAATTTAAAATTTGAAATCATATATTTATATTTTGAAGTTGTTTCTCCCATTAAACTCATATGTTGTTACAAATATTTCTTGAGGCTGATATCAATATTTTGTACTAACTTTTATTTCTTTTCTTTTGGTTCAATCAATTATTCATTCCACATACTTCTAGTCTTATGGACCATGTCCAATATACATATTGTCACAACATAAGGTTCTGATGTAGAAAAATTTATTGCTTAATATAAACATAATTTGTGTGGTGTATTAAAAATAAAATTTGATAATTTTATCAAGAAATATTGCTCCTAAATTTAAGACTTAACTTTTTAAAAAGTTAGGGAAGGAATCTGTGAAAAATTATATGGTTTTCTTTGCAAATAGTTCAAATGTAACTATAGCCACATGTCTCATTTATTGTTATGTAATTTTAAAAATCTTATTTTTTTTCCAGTTGGATCGAATAAAATATGTTCTGAGCAGCTATTTGAGAATTCGTTTAGAAAAAGTAAAGTAAATATATTAATTACTTTTAAATATTTTATTTTATTTTTTTGTAGAAGAATAGTTTGTGTAAATTGTTAATTTAGTCTTTTTTTATTATTGCTGAAATGAATGAATTAATTTTAATACATTTGTCAGCCTTTATGCAGAGTTTGTGTTTTCATTCTTTCAGATAATCATTTAATTATAAATTGCTTCTTTTTCTAAACTGTATATGAATGTTCATTAATTTTTTTTTCATTATTTATATTGAGATAAGTAATAAAAATTGAATTTGGGCGTATAAAAATTGCAATCAGAATATTTAAATGAGTCTGTGAAGCTAGTTTAGATTTTATATATATATATATTAAAATAAATTAATATTAAATTTTAGATTTTAAAAATTTTATTCCAGAATTCAGGTTTTTTATTTATTGTAAAATCTGGCGCATACTTTCAAGCTGCTTTTTTTAATTTTCAGGTATATTTGTGGTGTAATGCACCCCCCCCCTTTTTTTACAAAGTAACCTGAAATGTATGTATGTAATGCTATTAAATTTTGAAGTTATTCTAGGTATATCCCAGGATTTTGAAAAAAATAGTGTTCTTTTAGAACTACATCCTTTTAAGTTCATTAAGTCATTTCTTTCAAATAAAAAATATTCCAATCTATGCTGAAATCTTTTTGTGTGTATGCTCATCTCTTTTTTTAAAATTTTTGTAGCTGTTTTTTTTTATACTCGGTGTATAACATGCACCCTTAAATTTTGATCTAATTTTTTGTGTTAAAAGTGTGCATTATGTGCTGAATTTTAGGGTAAATGTTAAATCTGTTTTTAGATTCCTTTTACAAACAGTACAATGGTGCTTTTATGCTTTTCCAGGATGATTAATTAACTAAAAATACTTAATATAAAATATGATTTGATAAGAAAATAATGAAGTAGAATATTACATAGACAAAAATAGTAATAATAATTTACTAGTTTCATAAAAATATCATTTTTATGTTAATTTTAGTAGTTGTTGTTAGGTGTTTGCAGTAATATACAAGTACTGTTATTTAAATGTTTTTTATATAATTTTTTATGGTATTAATTGATGTGCATTCCAATCAGATAAATTTAGCAAATAATATAAGGAAACTTTCTCTCTAAAATGAATGAATCATCAGTGTGATTTTAATTGAGAAGATGACTAAAGTGGTAGACCTTAAAAAGTTATAACTTGTTGAAATTTCTTCTGTGAGTTTTTGTTAATTAGAATTGCATTGTTGTTGAAACAAAGCTTGTTTGTTTCGTACTAAGATTATCTTTTTTTCTGTGAATTATTTTTTAAATCCTTATACATAATGTAATTTTTATATACTTATATTCACTTTTTTAAAATTTGCATAAATATATTTGAACTTTTTATGTATTATTGTAAATCATTAAATTGTTTTTGAGAAATTTAGAATTCTTACTGTAAGTGAAAGATGGATTTTTTTACTAATTTGATACTTGTGAAAGTAATCAATGTAAATAAAACCTTTAAAATTTTAGTATTTGTATTTTTTTCTCAAAAATTAATTCGAAGAATTTTTTTTTTATCAATAGATTGAGAAATTTGGTCCTGATTTACTTCACCAGGAAAGCCAGGAGCAAAATATGATGGCTTTGATGTCAGATGAGGAAAGGACATTTGCTCATAAGTAATTTCTTTAAAGCTACTGTGTTTAATTATTTGCTGTCTTTTTTAAAAATTCTTTTGTTATATTTATCATAAATTTTATTTTAAATATGCGATTGTGTAAAGGATTTCTTTAAAACTATATTATTGTCTTGCAATAAATATGAAAAAGAGATATTTTTTACTTTTGAAAATGAAACTAAACTATTATTAAAAAACTAAAATACTTGAATTTTCATGTTTTGTTTTAGTTCAATTCATCAATTAAAAAAAAATTTTGTTTTAGAAAAAAAAATAATAAAATAAGTTTAACATTTTATTGCTAACATAAAAGTAAGAGACAAAAGGTTAAAATAATTTGTTTTTGAATTTTTAGTTTAAAAAAATTTATTTTTTTAATTCTAATGATACAATATATTATTTCATGTAAAAATTGCAACTCTTGTTGGTATAATACCTTAATTGTAATGATATTTATGTGTTTATTTTTGCTATTAACAAAATGAGTATTTCTGCTTTTAATTTAAAAAAAAAAAAATCCCATGTTCTATATCAGGGATGGCCAACCTTTTTGGAAAGAGTGCCACTATCTGTTAAAAAAAATTATGTGTGCCACTTTCAACTTTTCCAACAGACAAAAAAATAAGAAAAGGTGAAAAAATGTTACTTGTAGGCTTAATGGGATTTTTACACAAATAGCTCATTTTTTATACAAACCAAAGTAGAGGAAACTTAAAAATAATAATTAAGACCCAAAGTACACACTTAGGTCTTATTATTAAAAACCTTTTTATAGGTTTTAAGTAATTTGAATATCAGGTGGGTAACTATAAACATCTTGTAGAGAAACTGAAAAAGTATTTGGGAAACGATCCACACTTTTTTTATGATCTTGAAAAATCGTCATACCTGGCCCTGAATGAATCCTGCAAAATGGATATTAAATTTTTTAAATCTAGAATTGTTTGGAAACATTATCAACTTTGATATATAATTTCTGCACTAATGTGAAATATGTTCATTTTTTTCTCTCAAAAATTTGAGATAAAAAACAAAAGTTTGTTCACAAAAGATACATGACTCCAACTAGAGTAGCAAAATACAATATTTTCCTTGTAATTTTAAATTTAAATTATTTAAATGTCCCACATAATATCTGTGAGAAAAGCTAAATCTTATAGCCAATCTTCATTTATGAGTAGCAAGCACTCACTGAGCAGTTCATTGTTTTCTATCTGATATTTTAAAACACACATTTTCCAACTCCAAAATTTTGCAAGTGCACACAACAATGAAGGAATATTCTCATTAAAATAGTTTTCTATTGTAATTCAATTAAGAATACTTAAAATAAATTTTGAGGACTTTTTTATTTGTCTTTTGTTTTGACAACCACATATCAATGAAATTGTTAAAAAAAGTTTTTTTCCCCCGAATGTTCTTAATTTTTCAGTAAATCTTCATGTGCAACTGTTACAACTCCGCCGTGCCATGGTTGGCCATCCCTGTTCTATATATATGTCTTAAAATCACCCCCCCCCCATATACAAATATGGATTTTTTAATGAATGAGTTCTGATAAATTGTTACATTTTTTATAAATTGAAAATTTATATTGGTCATAGAATTTATAGATGACTATTCATTAATTCTAAAAAATCATTATCTGACCAAGCTGCATATTTAAAAAGATTTTAAGCTTCAATTTTGGTAGGATTTACATTAACTTCAGTTCCTATTTAAAGAAAAAATCTGGATATTCCCCCCCCCCTTATGTTAATAAATAAATAGAATTGCTGTTTTTTGTTGCATTTAAATTTTAGGATATCAGAATAAATTTTGTCAAACTAATTTATCTTCGGACCTGCTTTTTGTAGCCACAGAGGGTCACAAATTTCGTGGCTGGCGTTTTTCTCTCAGGTTTTGAGTTCAAGTTCTGGGTCCTCTAAAGATCTGCCATATAGGGGAGCTAATGAAAGTTAGTTTTACAAGGCATAAAGCCTTTTTTTGGTTAGGTGTAGAATTTTGGAGAATGGGATGACATTCTTGTCACAAAGCTACTGTCAATAGTTCTTAGGTTGCTTGCACTGTTAATAAACAATCGATTAGACCTTATTTTCTTTTTCTTTCATTGTATCTTTAATGTTACTACAAATGGAATTCATGTAATTAAAATAAGTTTTAAGGGCTAGTGTTTTCTGTTTACTTAATTGTGTTGTTAGCATATATGGAAATCTTTTTTAATTCTATTTTGATTTTTGTCTGTATAACGTTGTTTTGATAAAATTTTTGCCTTTAAGGTACAGTGTGAAGAAAATAACTAGGATGAATAATTCAAAATTAAAGCTTGAAAAAATTGAAGAACCCTCTCCAATCATATTCATTTCTATACTTTTCATTAATTTCTATATTTTCTAGTATGTTAAATTATCTCTTCAGAATTGTTGGTTACACTTTTTGAAATATTGATTTTGACTTGTAATAATTTGACTTTACTGTGTAATATCTGTATGGACAAATAATACTATTGACACTATTTTTTTTAACTAGTTTTGAATTTTGTTCATATTTGATATGATAGATATTTTAAAGAAATGGTTTTAAATGTAATTAGTAATGAAACTATTTAACAGTTATATTTCTTTATTAACCCTAAACCTGCCACATAACTGTCCAAAAGACTAGTTTTGCTATGGTAGAAATAGCTATGTATTAAGTGTTGGAATGTTGTCAGAGCCTGAGACAGGATGGATTTCTAGATGTACGCCTGTCATTGGCCGTAGGCTTGAGCACCATACAGGTGACAATATGATTTTTGGCTCCGTTCCACCCCAATTTAGAGGAAGTACACCCTGGGGGGGGTTCAGGGGCCTCCCATCTATCTTCCCCTTCCACCAACCTCACGAGAGGGCTTGACAGCTATTTAGAGTATTCTCATTTGCTGTATAGATACTACACATTTACAAACAGCCATGTTTTCTCCGGGATTCAAACCTAGTCCCTATAGCACAACAGTCAGTGTCGCTAACCACTATACCGAATGGGCGATAAGTGTTGGAATGTTGGGTGTTAATAATGTAAAATGTGTTTTTTTCTATATATTTGTAGCTCCCTCTAATGATTGTATTAAAAAAATATTTTTTTCTTCCCATTTTAGATTTACAACAAGTATTAAGAATTACCTTAATGACGTAGCCTTAAAAAATATGCCAAGTAATATGCGATCAGTAAAGCTGGAAGATATCTGTGAGTTATACTTGAAAAGATTTTAAATTGTTTCTACTATATATTAAGTTTCATTAATATTTAATCTGTTTATTTTTTATATAATTATCATAAGCTTCTATAAAATATTTATAGACTCCTAACTATGCACATATCTATTAAAACTTAAATTCAACTGTGTAGAAAAGGCTAGTTAAAATTTTTATTTTTATTATTATGATCAATAAGTTTTGTGTATTTTTGTTTTTCCTTTTATGTATTGTGCTATCATTATCAAAATTATTTTAAATAACTATGAGGTTTTCAAATTATTAGGTCAATCAGGTGTTCAAATCAGCATCAGAATAAATTTTCAGTGGTAGATTTTTTTCTATGAATCATCAAAGACAAATCATTATAATATTCATTTCAATTCAGTAAATCAAAGACAATTGTAAAATATTAATTTTAAGTTTAATGACAAATGGAGTGCGTTTGCACTCGTTCACGTACAGAAGATCTCTGATCTAAACAAAGAAGGTTTGTGCAAGCAGCGCCCTCTATACTGAGGGGTTCTACCACAGATATTAGGTTTTTGGAGTTTAATTATATTTTAATGTAACGTTATTATAAATAACAATATTGTTACTCGAGAATTTTGAGTTTTTCACCTAATTCTTTTTTAAACTAATAGAAAGTAAACTATTTTCAAATTATCTACTTTTTTTATCTCAATATTTATTTGTCCCTAACATTTTCTTAACATACATATGACAATAACTAAACACATGCATGTATGTATAATGCATGCTTCGTACACTTTACATTTTGCTGCCATTTCATTAAACTGTGGTTTTTCTTCAAATGAATTCTTTGTCATAATTAATTGAGTCTTGTACTGTAGTCACTAATTAGTAACTAATCATTAGTAAAGGAAATAAGGCTCATTAGTAAAGGAAATAAGATAACTTGGGTAACAAAGAGCCGTTTATATGCTTATAAAGGATTAAGGGGGACTTCTGGTTGTGGTCACAATCAAGATTGTTGTGGCCTATTTAAGATTTTTTTAATAATATTTAAGTAAAGTTTTTCAAAAAGGGATATTCTCCATTCCTTCAAAAGTTAAAAACAATTGCGGTTATTTTTATTTCTTCTGTGACTCAATATATGAGCAATAATTTTCAAAATATAATGTTGGGAATTAAACTTCTGAAGTGGCGCGTTTTTATCCGGATAGGACAGAACCCGGCACCTTTGGGTCCGAAGCCTAGTAACTTTACCACTACACCAAAATGATCACCATGGTGCGGAGGTTGTTACTGGCTTATATAGATTATATCACTACACACTCCCCTACCAGAGAGTTGGTTAGGCGAACGAACAATATAGTTGTTAATGAGAGCGGTCAATTTTTTATGTGTTGCTTCATGTTTATCTGACGATTTTTTTTCTTTGGTTGCTCTCTTGTGTCATGTTTATCTGACGAATTATTTTTTCCCCCTTGGTTGCTCTCGAATTTTTTGTTTGTTTGCTCTCTTTTTTTTTTTTGCGGGTAGATGGTACCACGACAGATCAGTTGAGGTTTCGCTTTTCTTAGTTAAGCTAGGGTCACCAAATGAGATGGCACATTATTATCCTTAGGACAGAACCC
Organism: Trichonephila clavata; assembly: GCA_019973975.1. Taxonomy (NCBI): domain Eukaryota; kingdom Metazoa; phylum Arthropoda; class Arachnida; order Araneae; family Nephilidae; genus Trichonephila; species Trichonephila clavata. Next base: position 72,409 of record BMAO01016405.1, on the reverse strand, counting down.
GGGACCTTTGGGTCTGAAGCCGAGTAACTTAACCACTACACCAAAATGATCACCATGGTGCGGAGGTTGTTACTGGCTTATATAGATTATATCACTACACTTCCTTTCCAGGAAAAATTTTTCATTCCAATAATACCTAGAGTTTTATTCTAAAATTTCTTGTTTACATTAATGATTAAATTGTGTATAAAAGTCATTTCAATGCCTTATTAATCCTTAAGCATACTTTTTTGTCACTTGGATTTAAGAGCATCTTCTATCTATTCCTGAATACTCCAGAACCCACTTATGCAAATAAGTTAATGTTGCTGGAAATCATTTTAAAGAGTGTTTTCTCATAGCAACATTTTTACCAATAAATTGGGTTTTTACTGCTTTAGAACTGATTCTAATGTGTTGGCTGTTTCTAAATATACTGTCAATGAAAAACATTTTAATACAGAAGTAGCCATCTTAAGCCAGTCTAATGTTAAAATGTATGTGTAAATGCAGGTAAATGTTTCACTATTTAATTATAAAGGGAAACATGAAAGGGAAGTAATTTTTAGTATTCATAATTATTTTTTAGTAATATAATCAAAGAGCTATAACCTTTCATTCAAATTACTCCTGGTCTACGGGTAATTTGCATGAAAATGCAACTGATGTGGAAGAAAGAGAAAGTAAAACAAGGAAATATTTAAAAGAGAGTAGTTGTAATTGAATCAGTATTCTATTTTTAAAAATTCTTTTTCCCCCCAACTTTTCTAGAGAAAAATAATCATTTTCTTTTTACAAATAATATTGTAGGCAAAAATGTTTATATGTATGTCAAGATTTTAAAAAAAATAATGTCCAAGGAATATTGTTATAAAAAAAAATCACCTTTTTTTCCCAATTTTATAATTTAACTTCAAATTCATTATGATGCAAGAAAAGAATTTTTTTTTGGTTGAATTATGTGTTGAAATTATATATCATCTACATCTTAACTTTTAATTTAAATGAAAGTGAGCAAATTATTAAATCTTTTGGTAAATGCATTTTCTTCATACTTCTTAAAATTGCATATACAGATTTCTAAGATATAAAAATTATGTAATTATTAACTATCAAAATTGATGAAAAGTTTAAATAATTAAAATATTAATGATAGTTTAAAAAATAAATAGCTTTGATCTAAGTTTAACAGTGCATGTAACTTTTTCTTTTTTCTAATGTTTCGTGAATTGTGTTGATATGGGTTTACTTTATTAAAATTGAATAGGCTTGAATGTTGAATTAACAATTTGAGTAGAAAAGTTTGAATTGGATTTATTGAAAAAAGTTTATAAGTATCTTTATCTATGTTTTGTTAAATGTTTAAAATGTTGGTATTTATTTTCAAATCTAATATAATGCTATCTATTGATAGTGAAAAAATGTGTATTTTTATAAGGTTAATCATGTCACTAAATATTCATGTTTTATGAAAATTATATTCATGAAAATGGTTTTTATAGGCTGCAAACCTCAGATGGATAAATCCGTATTTATAAAAGTTAAAACAGATGTTCCAGGTGTTACTATAGAAAGTTTTTCTGAATACAGGTAATATATATTTCATATAATTTACCTCTTACATACTCCATTTTGTAAATATGTTGTTATATTCTGTTTATTTAAGAGTAATTTTTTAAGGTTTTGTGGGACACTGTACCCATTTTTTGAATTTCTACTGCAATCTTTGTGTGTGTGTTTTTAAATGTATCCATTAACATTAAAAGTTATAAATTAAAATATTTGAGATGATTTTTTTCCATGGTTAGTAAGTAGATATATATTATACCATATGTGAAAATTTCAGCATTTTGTGAAACAAAATATTTTTTAAAACTTTTGCTCCCTGTCTCTTAGATTTTGAATGTTGTACTTATATAAATTTGGTGGGGGTATTATGTTATCAATTTAATGAATTGCTTTTATTTTGTGATGTTTGTGCATTGATTTATTCTGTATGAATTTTAAAATATGTAACTGGTTATTACATTTTAAATGCTTGTTTTTGTAGAGAGGAAGAAATTGTTGATTTAACTGCTGGTTCTCAACATATCCTTCGATACAAACCAATTGCACCTTTGTTGAAAAATGGCTCTGTGCAACTAATATGAGCTGAAAACATTTTTATATGTGTTACTTATGTGTTTATGTAAACATTTTTGTATAATTGTTATTATAAACTTGTTCCTCATTGTTTGGTGATTATGTAAATATAGTAAGCTGTCTACAAAATAGAATATTTATGCCTTGATCATTTTGTTGAAAATATTTTTGTACATAAAATGAACTTTTTGTGGGAAATAAATTTGTAGTGCTTTTATTGCTTTTGAAATTTTTGTTAAAGAAAAAAAAAACATTTGTACACTTTTTCTAAATTTGAATTTTGGTTTCAAGTTTGAAAAATTTCATCAAAAACTCTAATGTGTAATTTATGGTTTTACTGCAAAAAGGATCAAGGGGTCAACACCTGTGTGACTTGGAGAAATATTGAGAAAAAGGTGACCTCCCATTTACATCTTCTGAATATAACTCTGAATTTATGAAATTCTATAGCTTTCAGCTCTTACCTGCGCTGTCTTTTCAGTTAAAAAAAAAGACCAGATTCCTTTAAAGATTATGCAAAATATATGTTTATCTTTTTCTTTTCATGTGTTATTAAAATGCACATATTTTTTGTTATTAAAATTCAAATCTGTAACTGGAATTCTTCAATAATATTTGAACAAATATTTTTAAAGGATGTAACATACTTGTGCTTGAAATCATAGAATATAACAATTTACTTAAGATCCTTGATTATCTGGTTTAACTAATTTTCTCATGAGTTACATTTGCTAATTATCTTATGTTCCTGTTCTCACAAAAATAATTTTTTGTATGTATTTAAAAAATGTAAGGAATGATTCATTGATAAATAAACATATTAGACAATTTTTATACTATTAAATAAGAACTGCAAAACTTATAGAAAAAAGTAGTAAAATAAGTTTGTAAATTAGTTTTAAATACACTTACCAAAATTTCAATTCAGTTTGATAGAGCTGTATTGTCTTTTTACCTACAAAATTATATATGATGATGATGTGAAATAGAATTTTATAAGCATAAATTTATAATTTAGTATATTATTCCTGAAAATCTTTAGAATTCATGTAAGAGTATACAGATTTCAAAAGAAATTTTCTTTTTGGAAATTAATTAATCTTTTACAGTTATAACTTGTAGTTGTCTTTTGACATATTTATGTTGACGTGGGTTCGTGACCTAAATTGCTAAGTAATAATTTTATTGTTTGCATCCTTTCACATGAAATGAGTTATTTTCAAAATAAAAATTCAAACAATATATATTCTGTTTCGGTAAGAGAATACAAAGGACAAAAGAGATCATTTTCAAATAATCATTTCATTAAAAAACTTTAGAATGGCAAAGTGCTGGAAAGATCTTGTCTATGTTATTCAACTAGTATTGGTAGTGTTTTTTATTTGACCTGCAAACTTTTTTTTTCTAAAACAAATTCTCAATACATAACCGACTTCTCTGATAGGAAACACTTAACAAGTTGTTTAGAAAATCAGGAAAATTCTATTGAACATAAAAATTTAGTGTTAGTTTGGTTGACACGAAAAGAAAATAAGTCTTGTTTTCCAAGGGGAGGGCATGACTAAGGAAATTCATTTGGGGACGAGACTTTGTGTATTAGTAGTACTCCTTTAGGACAGTGGTCTTCAAACTTTTTCAACTCACGGAACCCTTAGAACTTGAAGGTGCTTTCGTGTAGCCCCTGGAACTTGAAAGTGCTTTCGTGGAACAATTTGAATTAGAAAGTGTTTTCGTGAATCTAATTCCAAACACATACGTCGAAGAATATGTCTCAAAGTAATATTTAAAGTAGGTCAACTTGTTACAGGCACTTCATGTAAAAGTACTTAAAAAAGTATTTGTATTTATTATTAAAAAAATACTAATCTAATTTTCTGAATATAATTTACTCATTGATAATATTAATATATGATTCAAGTGTCTCCTACCCATGCATTATATTTAGAAACTGGGATATGTGCTTCCTTTTTTTCACACGGTCGAAGTCTAGGTCTGTTGAGATTAAGTGCAATCGCATACTTATTTTGAGTTTAATTTGCTTTTATATACTTTGTTTTTGTATCCATACGTGAGAAATATATTTCACTTAAACACAATGTTCTGAATAGCATAAAAAATGTTTATAGATGTGAGAGAAATCCCATGTATTTTGCATGAGAGAGAATTTGAAACCTAAAATTTAGAAGCTGTTGCTTAAATTTAGATTTTAACATCAACTCTGTTAACACGTTGTTTGTTTTCCTGCATTACAGGTGTTGTTTTCCCCAAATGTAAAAAGGTGTATTTTCCATTAGAAAACTATTTAGTTTGCAAGACATAGTGTTAAATAACAAGTATAAAGTTATCTCGTGGAACCCAAGATAGTAAACAATAAAATATTCACAATCTAGTAGAAAGTATATATATATGATGGGGGAGTTGTGATGAGCTTTAGATACCTATAACTTATAAACTTCATAGAGAAGGTGAATCCTTTTTGCATACATATTTATTTCGTCTAGATTTCTTATGACTCAGGGAACCCCAGAGTATGCCTTGTGGAACCCCAGGGCTCCGTGAGACACAATTTGAAGACCACTGCTTTAGGAAATTTAACCCTCAATGTAATAGCGCCGAATGGGCAGTCAATTTGGAGAAATTGGGAACCGAAATTCATACTATATAGTTCATTTTATACAATTAAGTTTTAATCAACTGTATCGTTGCAGTGGCATAGGTGATAGCGCACCGGTATTTTTTGCAATCGATCATGGTCGCATGGTAGACTTGCTTTTTTTCCCAATTTAGTTAATTATTTTTACAATTAAATAATTTTTCTTATCAAATATTTTATGTAATTATAAAATAATTGTAATAATAAAATATAAAAATTTTTACATATTATAAAACTATTTTTTATCTAATAAAATTATTTGTAATTATTTTACTTTTTAAAATACTTCTATAAAATATCATTTAATATAATATATTTTTATAAAAAATATTATTTATAAATAATATTATAATGTATTTATAAAATATAATATAAATATAGTAATTGTTTTAGTTTTTAAAATAAAAAATAATTACATAAAATATTTAGTAAGCCTCTTTTAAATAATTTTATTTAATTGTAAAAATAATTAAATGGATTGAAAAAAAACAAAGCAAGTCGATCGTGCGACTCCTGCTTTCCGCGCGGAATGCAGGTGCATTAACACCTATGCCACTGCATCGCTGGAGCTGAAAATAACTTAATTGTATAAAAGCTAAGTACGAATTTCGAAGGCTATTTTCTCGGAACTGTTTGTTCGGCACTATTATAGTGACGGTTCAACACACTAAAGGAGTACTACTATTACACAAAATCCCGTCCCCAAATGAATTTCCTTAGTCGTGCCTTCGTTAGATAAACAGTTACAGGAGCAACTATGAAAAGATGCACAGTATAATATTACCACAATGTCCTCAAACATGTTATTACAGCAGTACAGTATTTGGCTATAAGAGGTTTAGCATTTAGAAGTACCGAGGAAATTTTTGGTTTTCCTTCTAATTGTTATTTTATGGGTGCCCAGCAACTGCTAGCAGAGTTCGACCCATTCGTTCGTGAACATATTGAAGAGTGAGAACTACGAACAAAATCGTTAATATTGTACTTTTCAAAAAAGATATATTAGCAAATAATGGAGATCATGGGCAAGTAAATCATTAAAACAATTACAACTCAAATAACGTTTACACAAAGTACTGTTCAATTATGATGGATTCAACCCCAAATTTGTCCCACAATGAGCAATTTGCTATTGTACTAAGATATTGTTTTTGGGGAAAAGTGTATGAAAGATGTGTCTTATTAATAAAGATTAGTAGTCCACTGTGGATTATACTTATTTAATTATCTACAAGAAGTTTTAGCAACAAATGGATTGCTATTGGATAATTGTAGGGGATAGTCATTTGACAACGCTGCCAATATGTCCGATTAATATAATGGTGTGCAAGCTCTTCTAAAAGAAAAAAAAATTCGCTAATTATGTGCCGTGTGCTGCACATTCTCTTAGTCTGGTTGGTGCAGAATCAGTTAAGGTTGAAATTGAAATAGGGAACTTTTTTAGTTTAGTGCAACAAATATATGCTTTCTTTTCTGCTTCGACCCGTAGGTGGGAACTTCTAAATTTGTGAAATTAAACTAAAATTTACCTTAAAAAGTTTAAGTCAGATCAAATAGTCTTGTCACTAAGATGCTGTTGAAGCCTTAAAAGATATAATTATGGTAAAACATGAATATTCTTAAAACATTTAGGAACAATAAAAATAAAAAAAAATTGATTTTTGAAAAAATGCAGTGTTTTTTAAAATAAATTAACAAAACTCGAAGCTGTTATTTTAATTATATTTTAGGAAGGAATTTTTGAAAGGTTTAATTCAGTTAACAAAAAATTACAAACTCCTTGTTTGGTTATCTGGGAAGGAAATAGTAAGTTAAATATGTCATTAAAAATGTTTATAAGCAATGTACATGAATCGGATCAAAAACTAAAGGAGTATCGAGACGCAGCCAAAAAATTTAGTTCTAGTGTAGAAACAGAATATAATGATGTAAACAAGAGACGGGATACTTCAAAATGTGCAGATAAATCGACAGAAAAAGCTCTGTGTGCAGCAAAAAATTTAAAAGGGACACGCTTATTGTTTCGTTAGATAAGCTAATCCTTGATTAAAATAGAAGTCGAGTATATGCAGAATATAGTAAGATATTTAAATCTTTGATGGATGTGCAAGATCAAAGTAAGGAGAAAGTTGGCCTGGAGAGTGTACTCCCTATTCAAAGACCAAAATTTAGTAAATGAAGACATTAAACTCTCAAAACTTATCTAAAACAAACTGAGCTGTCCTATACTTGTATTGATATGTAAATTCAATTTTTGTAAAGAAACTTGTTGACGCGCGCGCGTTTTTCCAAATCTTACCATTTTAAATATAATTCTTCTTATTACTAGTGAAGCAAAGCGTGTATTCTCTAAAATGTCCTATACAGAAATACAGAACAACAATGACAAATACCAGACTTACTCTTATTTATCACTTCTTTCTATTAATACTGATCTCACTAAAGACTTAAAATGTGATGAGCAAATGAAAGAATTTTCAACACAAAAGTGTAGAGAAGTTTTTTTTTTTTGTAAATTATGTTATGTGTTTATAACGTATTTAAATTATTTGAAATAAAAAAAAACCCTTAAGAGAGAGTTTCGTATATTTAAAATTTTTCCCCACAAAATTTTTTTTTAGGTAAATCGCAAATTTTTTAATTATTTAGGGGCCCCAGTTATTAGCCCAGGGCCCCCAAAGGTCACGGTCCGGCCCTGATCGTCGGGTTCTATTACGTGAATTGAGATGCATGTTAAATGTGTTTGATTTAAATGTTTATTGACGTCTACTTTGAAGGCTACACTTGGGTATGTTAAAGGAAACTAATCATAGAAGATCTCATGAGGCGTTTACTGGAGTTAAAAAGAGATGTGTATTCTCAAACACATCGTCCTCTTCATACCTGATCGTTATACAAAATTATAATGCACAAACCAACAACCTTGCGTACTTCTAGAATTTTCCTAACTCATAAGCCAAACCCAAACAATCGCATTTATCAACATCAATTGAAATACAATACATGTATCCTTATCTAACGTTGAGAGGTTCAGTTATATATATGTTAAATCATCTTAATTTAGAAAAATAATAATATTGTTAGCAACCGAGTGTATTAAATAGAAAGTAAAACTGCATTTGATGCAGATTTTTTTAATACATGATTTATTGTGGTTTTAGATAGCCTCTTTCAGTTGAACGTGAAATTTCTAAAGGTCAAGATTTATGATAACTTGAATTTCAGAGACAGGCAATGTTCTTTATCTTATAGTGAAGATAGATATCAAATTAAGACGCTGTAAACTGATACCATTTCATGACAGTTTATTTTTAACTTTTTTTGTACTTCGAATGTGAAATCTGAGAGTTCTTACGGCAAAGCGTTTTTCCGCTAGATTAATTTTTTTCTTCTTGACCTTCAGAAATGTGAAGATCACAAAAATCACACAGTAGTTTATAATTCTATATTTTATGGAATATCTTTATTTTGGAAGGGAATAACTCGTTATTGCTTTCTCTAAGAATGGATTTTTCTATCAACAGGTCATTTTTGTTATTGTTATAAATCATGTTTGTGTTAAATCTCCACAAATTTCTGTGTTGCATTCAACAAAATATTGTTGAATGTGACACACACAGTACCCCCCCCCCATTTTTCTTGTTTATTTTCAAATTAAAAGCAAAAACAGGTTGTACCTTACATTTGGAGGGCAGTATATATACGTATAAAGGTTGGAAATCCTGATTTGCATTATGCAATCGAAGCAAAAGTTCTTGAGTCAATCATTGATCTTACATGACTCGAGATTTGCGTACAATAACACTGAAACCTCTACATAGGTGACATTTTCTCGGTCAAGTAGTATGATTTCCATTTTATCAGTATTTGATGTAATTCCACAGTACCATTTTTTTCCTTCTCGGATGTCTTACGATGATATACTTTGATATCTTGAAGCCTCGTGATTCGAAGATTGTTTGTTTGTGTATGTGTGTGATCAGAATTTTTTTTCACTCTTAGCCGAGACAGGAATTTTAGTTACATAATCTGATAAACTCTTTCTCTTTTCTTTCACCATAATTTATTTCTCTTGAAATGAAGCCTTTTATAGTCAATTTGACTAATACTTTGATGGATATTACGGCAATGTTCGTTCTCTTACGGCCCAATTGAATTAACATACGGCTTAAATTCTTATGAGTGATTTATTCAAAAATGGAATATATATATATATATATATATATGTTCTAACAATTCACGATTTTATAAATGAATTATATGCTCAATGATGCTTTCTAAGACAAAAGTTTTGGAAAGTGTTTTTGAATATATCTTCGAACTTTCGGCTATTCCAGTGGAGTAACGGAGAATATTAGCCCCCCCCCCCTCCATGCAAAGTCAAGTTCTGGGCCCCAAGCCGTATTTTATATTCATTACAAACCCATAACATGACATAGACTATGGGCCCCTAGAATCCTCCCTTCCCCCCGCGATGCGGGGGTGTACGTTATGACACTGGGCTATTCCATCATAATAATAAAAATACGACACACAGCAAATATATGCATGAGTTACTTCCATAATTTTCTTGATTATGATACGTAAAACGATATGCTTATAATATTCCAATAGAATTTGATTAAACCAAAAACTATTTTTTTTAGCAGCCCTAAACTCCGGTCTCGTATTGAAGGCAATACTTGATGCCTGTGATTCTGAAAGTGATGTAAATGTTCTCTTAAGCAGGCTAGGCCTCTGACGCTAAAAAAGTGAACACGGTAGTCTAGTAGTAATGGTCATGAGTTCGAGTCCTAGTGCAACTGAAAATCTGCTGGACAGAGGGGTTGATGCAAGTCAAATCTGTCTTGGATCAAAGGCCTTCCAGTGGCATGGTGTGGTAGTTTGAAGAGGAGATGCCAGCTCACAGATATCGTTCACGTCCTTTGACCGTGGTTCAGAATTACGAAGAATGCTGGACTGTGTATAATTTTTCTTCCTTCTCTTATACTCTTTATGTTTTCTCTTTATTATTATTATTACTTTGTATATTTGTATTACGTATATGTATCCGTTTGTATATCGTGCAGTTGCCTTTAAATTTGTTTTATGTTGTTTTACTGTCTACTGCGGTTTAAAATGTATAAACTTTGATTTTTTTTCTTTCAATAAAGACTGGACTGGGGGGGGGGGGGTCCCGAGGGATCGGTTTGTAACTCTAAGCCCTCTTCGGGTGAGCTCGGTTCCTTTGGGCATTCTGCCAATAGCTATCGTGTTGTTTTATTGTGCGACGCCAGTAAATACTGAAACACCGGTGCTAAAACATTTAACTAAGATAAAAGCAAGAGTAATGCATTCTCAAAAATTAATTTTTTATAGCTATAAAATGTATCTTTTGGTATTCATTGATTTATGTTGATGAATGAATATATTACAGTTCGAAATTTTTGAGCTGCAGCTGTAGACAAATGGTTTTTGTCATGAGGTACATGACTGGCCACATTCAAGTTAGTCTATTTTTTGCACTACTGACATTCGCATGGAACAATTAATGGAACTTGCATGTGTTAAATAGAATTGTATTTCAAAGCTGTTTAGTGCTGCTGATATTAGAAGTTAAGCGGTATTTTAAGTATTTGTCCTTGTCTCTTGAACCTGGTTCAAAATTACTAAGTCCGTCACCAACAGTCTATACAATCAAATAAGGTGGTTGTGTAAAATCAATCAAATAAATCTTCGAACAAAATTGTATAATTTCATCCCACTTTTCAATGAATTGTAAGATTATATAGTTTACGACTTTAAAAAGTTTCCAAAATAAAAAAAAATTACAATTACAAAACTCACAAGACAAACATCTAAATATTTTCAAATAGTCTATGCAATTTCTCAAGTATTTAAATCCTTCCAATAACTATCAAATAATATTATTATAAAAATATTTTAATGATTCGGACAAGAGTAAGATATTGAGTGGTATGAAAATGTAGTATGGAATGCCTACTGACCAATTCTGACATAATCTTACTAATATGAATTATTCATCGCAATTTGCTTAAAATTCCTTTTTTCCATTTTTTAAAAAAAAATTTTTTAATTTTTTTTTTTTTAGATTTCAACTGCAAATAAATGTCTAAAACTCGATATATGACTTATTTTTAACAATTTAATATCAGCTCAGATCTAAATGAGGGAAAATTTTACAAAGAAAAGAATTAAAGGAAGTATACTTTACGAAAGTTATTTCACATCTCTAAGTGAAATTATTATAAATTTTTAGAAAAAAAATCCCCTTGTGCTTGAGGGGTTGATAAAAAACAAACCTTAAAAAGTTTCATTTGTCTATATTTTAATAAGGTATTGGTTAAAAATTTATGTCTCTCTGTCAACATTTCCCCCCTTCTAATTGGTTAATTTCTATTAATTCTTATGATACCTTTTTAAAAGTGTTTTGCCTTTTGGGAAAAAGAAAAATATTGATTGCACTCTCTGGAGTGTAAGAAATCTGCCCCCATATATTTTACCAGAAATTAAGACATCGACAAAATTAAGGAGCAATTATTTAACTTTTATTCATTGAATTTAAAAAATTTTTCAAAATACTTCGGTCATTTTTTATTTAAAAAAAATAACATTCGATATTTATTTTACTATGAAGTAGAAACCGAATTATTCTTCAATAAAAACATTTTTAAAATATCCGATTTTATTTATTCATAATATTTGTGTTAATCCCCCCCCCCCTCCTCTCCAAGAAGTTGAACTAAAACTGGCACACAAAAAATAATTATACATAAACAGCAACAATTACACCAAGCTACATGGCACCACTTTCATGGAATTTCTTAGAATTAATTTCTGTACTTTGTTCTCCTTCACCCCATCCCAAATTTGGAATAAAACAATAGAATTTTTTTTTGGTTCTCGTTTTTTCCCCTTTTGCGAGAGATACTACTGTATAAACACTCGTAAAAAGGGCAATAGCAAAAATGCCTGCCAGGTAAACAAAAGATAACTGCACCAAAGGTTAACCAATTTGCTTTACAACTGCGCAGACATTTTGAAGATCCAATCTCAAAAGGAACGCTTCTCCGGAAAAAGAAAATGAATGCACACACACTTTCTTGATAAGATACCGACGAGTAGAGATGAAAACTAGGCTTTTTTTTTTATTATCTTGTTTGTGTATATAATTGTAAGTTTGTTGACCCACGGCGCAAATTAATGTGCAATGATTGGAGCAAAGGAATTAAAAGATAGGATGCGATTTCCTCTTCAATTTTCTTCCGCTTTCGGAAATGATTTAACGAGATCTGAAGTTCACATGAATGTTTTACAGTGAAATGACAATTGAATAGATAAAAAAAAAAAAAAATATCTACGCTAAGTACTTTTTTTTAAAGTTAAATTCTTAAGAGGACAATATTATATACATTGCATAGTTGAACTAGTAGTTAACGATTATTAATTTTTTTTGTAGATCTGCATTAGAATAAATTATAGAGTAACAAATTTAATTCGCAAAGAACATAAAATAAAATGAAAGTTTACCATAAAATGTCAAAAATATAGTTATGAAATGGAATACTTTAAATATGAATTCCCCCAAAAATGAATAATCTATTTTTATAGTACATATTTAATATTACTAAATAAAATATATATGTTGGCGTAGAGAATACGTATATTTAACATTTTAATAATTTATTAACAAATTATTCACTTTTGACGGCATTCCTTCAATTTAACTCCAATGCTTTCATGAAACATTTTGCTTGTGGATTTTAAGTGAATCAAAATATTTAATTCACTTCTAATCTAATAAAAAGTTATTTCAGATGCTAAAAAAATTAATATTTTCAATCAACAGACAATAGTTTTTAATACGTAATATCAATTAAAAATAAGAATTTAACAAAATATCTAATTCTACACAAGAATTTTTTTTTTAAAGCTTTTTTTTTAAAAAAATATTTTAATTGTGACCATTTACTTTCACTTATTGAGAGCACAATATTTTTTTTTATAAAACCTACTTTATTTATGTTAAAATATGTTCAAAATTATGCATATTATTTAAAGAAATAATGTATAACAAATAATAATATGTTCTCATAAATTAAAACAATCCATTAATGCGTATGCAGTTTTTTAGCAGACGATTTTTTAAAGAATGGAAGACTGAATATAATTATCATGGCTTCTTTCTCTCTCTCTCTCTTTTTTTTTATCATGGAATTAATGAGCATCACAGTGAATAGATAGAATAAGAGGTGAAAAGCCCAAGATATATTTTTTCAATAAGGGAATTCATTCAGCTTCAGGACGATGCAGAGGAGAAAAACGTGCTTAATGAGTACAAGGCGGCAACCTATTAAAAAAATATGTTATTCCATTTTTACCGAAATACTTACGAAACATACAAAAAAAATTTTTGTTGATGATTTATCTATAATGAATGTAGCTTTCCTTAAAATTAAATAATCATTATTTTTAGCTATAGAACATGAATTTTTAAAAATAATATATACACACAGTGGACCCCAAAAGTGTTCGTACACTTACAATTTCCTATAAAATTTAATGTTTTCGACTTATAAAAATTAATATATTGTAATTGTAGTTTTTTACTGATATCTGCAATTTGTTTTTAATAGAATGACATAATAATTTTTTTTAAAAATGATATAACTATTATTTTTAAAAATTAATAATTAAAAAGCCATTGAAAAATTACGCAACAAAAGTCTTCGTACACCTAACAAAAGTCTCAACTTAGCTTTAAATATTGTATTTCTTTCTTACTTTAGTACTTAGTAGGATATCTTTTAGTGTCCACAATAACTTTTAAATGTTTTGGTATAGATTTAATTAGTTTTTTGAAATTTCTGCATCGGTTTTCCTCCATGCTTCTGTTATTGTTGTTTTTTCTTCCCGTTATGTGTTTATATGTCATGTTTTCTTTTCTTTTTAAATCAAATTCTCACCAAATATGTTCTACTGGGCTAAGTAAACTGATCGAGGAGGTTTTTACAGAATTTTGGACAGTTACAGAGACACCAGCGGCCTACATTGAGAGAAGTGCGCTTGGTGTCATTATCTTGTTAAAAAATGAAGTGGTCTCCAATATCCAAATTTTGAGCGGATAGTTTAAAATTCCTCTAAAATATTTAAATAGAGCTCATGATTCACATTACTTCAACATTCATCATTACTTCACCATTTAATATGGTAACATAAAAATAAAGCATTTTTCTAATTTTGTAGCGCTTTCCTTCGTCTGAATTTCTAAAATAGATATTAAAATGTAACTTTTAAAAATCAGTATTTTCTATAACATTGAAATACTTTAGAATGCGTCTAGGTATTTTTAAAAATAAAATTTTTGTCCAAATTATGAACAGAAATATTGTTGTTGTTTCTTATCCCAGATGGTGTAGCTCAGCAACACCATCTCCATAAAACCAAAAATCTCCAAAAAATCCAGAAATAAAATAGGATTTTCTAAAACCTCGTCATATGTAAAATTCAAACAATTCAGAATATGACTAGGAGAGGCCTGATCAGCCTCGCACCTAGGGCACTCTGGAAAGACTACCCGGGCCTGTCGAAAAGTAAGAGATTTGATGTGGCCACTAAAAGAGCGCGACAGAGCCGTCTGCTGATCCCTAGGAATATTAAGTTGGTGACATCAACGAGGTTTTTTCCCTAAAATACCAAGGGTGAGCAGTGGGTATTCTCCAAAATGCATTCAATTCTATCCTTTTAATAGAAAAGAGTTGAGAAAAAGTTAGACACACACACAAGTGTCACCCAGCAAAGTGTCAGCAGTGGTAGACTTTGCCAAACTATCGGCTATCTCTCGTTACCATTCAATCCAATATGGGAGGGGATCCATTGAAAGTATATACAGTGTCTAGAAGAAGAAAGTCGAACCACAATATCCAGAATATTTAAGCTTGCCATATCTCCAACAGTTGTCCAACGAGAAAGGTGCTGTATAGAAGCACGGCTGTCAGATAAATCCAAATGTCCCTGAAGACAAGGTCAGAAGCAGTGCCAATAATTTGGAATCCCTTATAAGTTCAGATCTAAAAACATAACAGTAGTTAATATTCCTAATCTTGATGTCAAATGTACTATCAGGTGTCTCAAATTGCATGCCGATTCCAGAAATACCATCGTCGCCCATGTTGCCATCAGTATAGATTTTCAATGCCGAATGAGGGATGCCATCAATTGTCTCTAAAGCAACCTGTCTAGTAAATTCTGGTATATCAGACCTTTTACACACCCTGGTCATTAGCTCAGCCTGGAAATGTATTCGATCAAACTTAAAATGGGAAAATGGCTTTAAGGAGTGAGGTTCAACATTACCGGAAAACAGGCCCATATCAACTGCCAAAGAAAAAGGGCTGTGTTTCTTTGATCGCCTGTTATTGATCCAAGAGTGGAGATAGGCAGAAGTTCTGTGCTGGGCATTGCAACTAGATAACTTATTGTAATATTTTACCAGGCTAGAACTTCTCATAGAAAGAGGTGATAAATCACTCTCATACAAAGCAATATTATAAGGGCAGCTATTACGAAGGCCAGTAATTTTACCACCAACAGAAATATTGTATATTGTATGCATTGGAAGAAAAACTTTTCTAGATTTCATAGAATTTTATTATTCCAGAATCGACACCATTACTCATTAAACTAGAATAAATAATTCAAGTATTCTTTGTGAATGATTTTACTGACTTAGATTCGTGAAATATGTTTGAAGTGGAAAACTTGAAATAAGTAGGTTTTTAAGTTATCCTGTAAAAGCTTCGTGAACTAATCCTTTCTTTCAAGCAGCATCTATTTGATAAGACATTAAAATTTAAAAAAAAGATTACAAATGTTTCGCTCACGTGGAAAAATCTTTGCGTGGAGAATTTTTTCACGTGGAAAGAGCTAGGACATCATACCTAAATCGATAAACGAAAGGAATGTAATTTTAATGCATGTAAACAATAATACTTGTTCTTTTATATAAAAAATAAAATATTTTATAACCCATTATCCACTAATGCCCCATTTTGAGGACACATTTTTGAATTGTCTATCATATCCATATAAAATGAAAGTGGTTAAGACGGTCTTCTGTATTAGCATTGCACAATTTTTGAAAATATAATTTGCTTGTTACTATTAATGCTTATATATATACACTGTTTACGTTATCAAAAATAATTTAAAACATTAAACTATCTATATATTTTTTAAAAAGCAATGTTATTCATATTATGTTTTTGCAATTCACCTGTCTCATATTCAAATAAAACATTACAATAACTGTTCAAGATATAAGATATTTTTGGTGGAGTAAATTTTAAAATATTCAAAATTATTTGAACTAACCTCATTTTATAATTTAAAATAACTTATATTCAAATCCCCTTTTGAAGCAAATTACACTGCTGGCCACCGTAAATGCAACACTAAGAAAGACAAGAGATAGCACAACAAATTTTATTTTGTAGATAACATGTTGACCAAGTATCAAATGATTAAATTTATAGACTTCTGTGAAGTGTGGTTCCTGCCAGAATCAGTAGCCAGAGTAGCCGCCATTGTTGGAAATCACCGCTGCCACACGCTTCGGCATTGATTCAAAGAGACTTTGGATGTGTTCTTGGGGTACAGCAGATCAAGCAGTTTCCACACGTTGCCATAGTTGATCTAGTGTGGCAGCTGGGGGTGTAATCTGGGTCAATCGTTGAGCAACCATGGACCACATGTTTTCTATCAGCGAAAGATCCGGAGAGCGAGCCGGCCAGAGAAGCAATTCAATCTGGTGATTGACGAAGAACCTTTGGACAATGCGTGCCACGTGTGGTTGCGCATTATCCTGTTGAAATATGGCTGTGGCCAAGCCCTGAAGGTAAGGGAAGACAACTGGCTCCAACACCTCGGAGAAGTAACGCTGGCTGTTTAAAGTACCGGCAATGCGTACTAGAGGAGTGCGAGAGTGATATCCAATACCGCCCCATACCATAATACCCGGTGCAGGACCAGTGTGGCGGTGCATAACGCAGCTGTTCAGCATCCTCTCTCCACGGTGTCTCCAGATTCGAATCCGACCATCGTGGTGTTGCAGAAAGATGCGTGACTCGTCAGTAAAGACAACTTCATTCCCTTCTGCCACCCACATCCTTCTTTCATCGCATCATTGGCGGCGGAGACGTCTGTGGTTCTGCGTCAAGGATAGACCAAGCAATGGACGTCTTGCGGACAGACCACTCTACTGTAAACGGCGTCGAATGGTACGCGCAGACACTAAATGATGCGTCACAGACTCAATGTGCTGTGCTATGGTTCGTGATGTGACTGAGCGATCAGTCATTGACATGCGCATAATTTGCCTGTCCTCACGTGAAGTGGTGCACTGAGGTGAATGCGATCGACCACGTTCGTCCGTCGTACCCACCTGCATCCAACGATCACATATCCGCATTACAGTTGTTTGGTTTTGTCTAACACGACTATCGATTTCCCTGAAAGATAATCCACAATCTCGGTAGGCCACTCTATCCTTCCTCTGTCGAACTCGGATACTTGATCAAAAGCTGATTGTTCTTTTCTACGAGACGTAACTGATCGTTTTTTGAAAAAACCACAAGAGAAAAACACAATTGCCGAACTTGAAATCGTTGAAATCTCCAAGTCTTAAATAGCGCTTTGAGGTGGCGCCACAGGCGTGCGTGATGTGTGTCTGCGGTAAAATTCTAATCATTTGCATATCTCACCTCCGCTAATGCATGTTGTAAATTTCATGTTATTTGCGTGCTTCCTTCAGGGTGTTGCATTTACGGTGGCCAGCAGTGTACAATGCTCAACTAGTTTGGGGGAATATAAGGTTTCGCTTTTAAACTATGAAATAATTCTTTCGGATTTTTTAAAATAGTTTTTAAACAAAGAAAAAGAACACTGTTTTCTAATTTTTACATATTGTTCTGTATAACATATTTCAAATGCTTCAGTTTTGTAAACCTTTCAATATTTCATTTTCTTATTGTGGAAAAAGGCAGATTTAACTTTTACATATATACTGCTTAAAAGTTCTTTCGATGAATTCAAAATTTTTGATTCTATTGCTGATATAGTTTCCATTGGAAAATGAGCTTTAAGCAGGGACTTTTCAATTTTTGGTCAAAAAAAGGCAGTTGATGCTAAGAATATAAAGATTTTAAAAACCGAATAATTAGCATAAAGTTATTTCCAATAATTTCATTGATTAGTTTTCAGCATTAAAATACATTGTAACTTTGTTATTCAATGGAATATATTTTTGTACAAAATGAAATGTACTGAGTGCAGTGTCAGTTATATTTCCGCATTGAAGAAATACTTATTTATTTGAATTTTTGGAATGATTTTGATTATGTATAAACTGAGAGGAAACACACACACATATACAATTGTATTTTCTTTTACTTGTATAAATTTCTCAAAATATACGTACCTTCAAAAATATTTTCCTGACTTAAAGGAGAATCCGAATCAATGAAATAAATGAAATTGATTGTTTTATTTTCATTGTTTAACAGATTAAATTATGAAAAAAGAGAGAAAAAAATTGAATTTAAGTATGAAAACCTTTGTCTTAGTAAGAAATTAAAGGCGTAAGTGAATGAATATTAACGTCGCACTGTTCAGCTACACGAGGACTTTTGGCGACCGATCTCGTAATTTTGAACCATGGTCAAGTGACGAGGACGACACCTGTGAGCTGGCACCCCTTTCCTAATTACCACACCGACGAGAGATCGTTTGAGGTCTCGACAGATTTAACGTGCATCGCTCCCCTAAACAGCGTGTCTTCAGTGGTACTGGGTTCGAACTCATGGCACGTGGCCCAGTGGTCAAGGTAACGGACTCGTGGCACGTCAGCCACGAGTCCATTACCTTGACCACTAGGCCACCGCGGCCACGAGAAATTAAAGGAACTAAAGGATGAATAAATACATATATTTGGAATGCAAGACACAGTTGACACGCAACACTCTAAATTATGATATATCTAATATAGTTTAATAAGAACACCATGTCATTATCATGTTGCTTGAATTTATTAAATTTTAAGCTATAAAGGGTTGTATGATATTTATATATAAGAGTCAATAAGATTAAAAAATCAGAAAAAGATTATAATTTCTGTCGATTACTGTGTAAATTTGTCCTTCATGATTATTCACTGTTGGTTATGTTCAAGTTCAAACCTCTATAAAACCGACAGTAAAATGTATAATAGAGCTTTTCTGGACAAACAAAATAAAATTAATCAAATCGAAACTATTTGTATTTATGCATAATTTACGTGTTTAGGTTAAATATGCAAAATTCATCACAGTTTATATCTATATATGGAGATGATATTTATATTTATTTTCCATATATCTATTTTAAAAAAAAGTTCGTTATTTCTCTTGAATATCGTTAAATGTTTTGCTTGTGAAAAAAAAAAATCTTCCATAAAAGGAACTAGTATTCTGTGGCAATAGTTCGTTGGAAGATTTGTTCCGGCTCACTCACGACCAATAGGGCGGAACAATTCATCAGGTCGATTTGTGTTGCATTTGCAATAAGTTCATGAATACATGAATTGACATATTCGATTAGACTATTTTCAGACATCCGTAATCATATTTCATTCATATGAACCGAATGTTCAACGATAAACTTTTCATTTAACTTTGTGTGTGTGATATTCTTTGTCACAACAGTGTGACGTTATATTTGTTGAAGTAATAGGACGTCTCTCTCTCTCTCTATCTCTTTTGTAGCAACGTGATGTTTATTTGCTATAGTTGTACGACATTACTTGCTGCAACAACATGACGTCTTTACAGGGAATGAATTTCTCGGATATGATTTTCAGGAATAGAATTTTTGAAGCAGTCAATTTAAAAAAAAAAAAAAAGACTTGCTTTAGTTTTTGTCTTAAAATTTTATTGGAACAATTAATTAAGCCATATTTTAGGCTTTAGAAAAAGGAAAAATGAAACAAGCAATTAAATTTATTCACAACTACTATGTTTCTCTAATTGAATATTCCAAAACAAAAGAAGTATTTAAACCATATAACGTTTGCCGTCTGAGTGGCGTAGTTGGTTAAGCGTTGGCTTGTTTGCCCAAATTAGCGGGTTCGACCCCGGCTGAAGTCAGTGGATTTTTACGATGCAAAAAAATTGACAGCGTTCATGTCGTATGATTATGCAGCTTGTTAGAAACTCTTGAAGTGCCTGTTTGGCCTGGGTGCTTTCGGTAAAATTGAATTCCTAGTACAACTTTGTATCGTCAGAGGTCAGGTGCTTCCCTCCTAGGAGGAACTGGACGTCAAAATTACATTGTATGAATTGGTATCCACTAATACGATGACGCACATAAAAGTTATATTAACTCCCTTGTGTGTGTGGAATGTATAGATCTGCAATGCTAATTACCGATTTGCGGTCCTATTTTAATTAATAAAACATGCCTGATTTTTACATTTTATTTCATTGAAGGAATTTAGATCTATGTTTAGAATTGTGCGTTTCTGCACCTATAAAAACAGAGGAACTTGGGAGGCAGGGGCGGATTGATTGATTGTTTGTAATCTCACAACATGTGGGCTTTGGGGGAATTTTTGGAGGAATTCGAATTATAAACTCGTTTTGCGACCCGCCAAGACAGTCAGAAAAAAATGTTATTTATATTGAATCAATGTTTATTCGTGAGCAATGTTTCTCTTGCATGAAGATCAACAAGAGTGAATATTTATGTACATATGTTAGTTGGATGAATTAATTTACAGGATGGTGAGGAGAATTTCAGCAAGCAATCTCATTTCTTATTAAAAAAAAAGGTTGTAGAAAAGTGTGATAGGGTACTGTTGTCTCATAAAACTCACTCTAAATGTGCTGGTAGGTATAGTTAATATAAAATTAGTGCACAAAATAAATTGAATAAAACTGTCACTAATTTTATTTAATTTATATTTATTGTTTTTATGGTACAATTTATACTCTTTCTGAGAAGCAAAGTTAACTAATGAACGCAATCATTTTTTAAAACGTACGTTTCTCGGGTACTCTCCGCTTCCCCAATGTGACCCTCGAGACAAAATAATTGCCTACCCCTGCAATATGGCATAAGATCCACTCGCGTGGTGTGGAAGATAAGAGATTGAGACTCTTAGTAAGAATCATCTTCATCGCTTGACCATTCCTTGAAATCATGAAATCCTTTTCTTATTGCTTTATTGTGAAGCTCTGCAGAGTGACTCTAAATAATTCAAAATAAACCGAAACGCATCCCTTGCTATTTAGCCTTTTATCACTTTAATACTTAAACATGGTTTTTAAAAAGATTTGTTATTCTGAATTATGGGCAAGGCTGGATGATTTTACAAAATTTCATCCAACTCACATAAGATACCGTTAAAAATCACTATGCATCAGTCTCATTAAACTAAAAGACGACTTTTAGGGTTATATAAACTAGAGCCCCCCCCCCTCAATCCTTCTAAGCTCGCATATTCTCTAAGAAGAAGCTACACTGACTACATAACACCAAGAATAAGTTATTGAAGGCTAATGAAATTTGGAAAATGCAATTGTCTAGTTAACCTGTTTAATTGATTAAATTTTCAAGACCACAGACTAATTTAAGCTGAAGAAAACGCATTTCAAATGTGAAATGCTGTTACATTAATAGTCGATGTAACCTCTAGAAATAGTGATTCCCAAAGTGGTCTATATAGACCCCCAGGGGTCTATGACATCCTCCCCAAGGGCTCTACGTCAGCCAAAAATTGATCTGGGGGTTCATGAGTTGTAAGTAGTAGCTCTCTATGATAGTAGCTCTCATTAAAATAGACCGTGACTTTAAAAAAAAAATTATAATCATGTGGAAACCAAATTTTACCTATTAAAAGATTTATTTACTCAATTTAATGAGGTTAATTTGCATTTACAAGGTGGCAGCATAAATTTTATTAAAGCAAGACCATTTCAGCTTTTCTTTCCTGAGTTAAGCTAAAGAATACTGGAGGTTCCGATTTTTCTAAATTTGTCACAGACAATCTGTCAGAACGTTTTAACCTACGTTCAACATTTAAATGCCTTTTATTGAGATTTTGAAACCAGGTTTGAGAATGTTTTGACTATGGTAATACCACAGTTGGCAATGAATTCATATAGTCATATTGAAGAAAAAAATGTCACATTACAATAAGAACTGACCGTAATAATACTAACGAAAATCTTAAAGTTTAGAAACGGATGCCAGCAATTTCGACCTTAAAAAGTCAAACATGTTATTTGTCCTGACTTATGGAATATCGTGAGAAAGTTTTGCAATGCTTTTTCTAATGTAAAGAAGTTTCAGCGTCTCCAAAAAAAAAAAAAAAAAAAAAACTGGACATTAACAAAGGAAATTTAAGTTAAACCAGAGAAGATTAATACCAAATGCTGAAAATTTGATATCGCATAAATAAAGCTAGAGATTCATCTAATTTAATTAATTAACATGTGATTTTGAATTTTAAACACTATACTCATTATAATTAGAAATTTAATTCTTTTAAAGTATGATTAGTAGTACCTGCTGTCAAAAAGACATTTAAGTTGATAAATTTGCAAACATTCAATATTAATTAAGCAGGGTCTACGCCAAACCGAAAACATAGCAAGGGGTCTAAGAGACAAAAAAGTTTGGGAACCTCTGCTCTAGAATATTGAATGCAAACGTGCATGCATTGTGTCATACAGGTGCCAAATGCCACTTTGTGTTAGGGAGTTCCATGCCCGTTCAGTCAATACTGGGACAGTCAGTCCAGGATGTGGATGATGCTGGAGTTGTCTATATAGGTTTTGATGCTGTAATATAGGTTGAATTATCAGACTGACGTATAATTTTGCAGGAAGTTTGTTTGGGATAATCACGAGAGTGCTCCTGCTGTCATAGGAAATTGCTCCTCATATTATGACTCCAGGTGTAAATCCAGTGTTTCTAGGCCGCAGACAGTTCGGTTGCAAGCGCTCCCCAGGCCTTTTTCTGACCTAAATACGGTCATGATTGGAACCAAGACAGAGCTAGCTTTCCTCAGAAAACACACAGATTTCCACTCCGTCCTCCTATGAACTCTGGTTTGACATCACTGACGTCGCAAACGGCAATGGCTTGGAGTCAGTAAAATATACGCGGCAAGGTTCTTGGCTCGGAGCTGTCCTTGAAGTAGCCTATTTCTAATAGTGCGTTGTGTCACTGTGGTATCAACTGCAGCTCGAATTTCTGCCGCAGACACTGTACGTTGTGCCACAGCTGTACACCGAATACGGCGGTCTTCCCTCTCAGTAGTGCCACTTGGCCGCCCGGAACCCGGTCTTCTTGAGGTAGTACCATCCCTTGACTACTACTCCCAACAATAATGTGTCGTGAATACATTCTATAGCCAAGTCTTTCTGCAATATCGAGGAAAGAAAATCCCCCTTCTCATAGCCCTATTACATGACCTCGTTCAAACTCGATGAGCTGCTGATAATGGTTTCTTCATCTTCTTGAAAAGGCATTCTTGGTTAACATCAATCAATACTTCAAATTTCACAGACAAATAACGCTTGCGAACTTTACAGCAGGCATTTAAAGTAACCCCGATTTGCAAGTTCTGAGTGGCGCTACTAGCGTTACACTTAAAACGCGAAATGTGAATCGATGTCATCTCTTTCAGATGTATAAACACGCATACGTTTATCTAACACAAGTCTTTCTTGGTGTTAGGATTTTTTTCCCGTCTTTGGATATTTCTCACCTAATTATATTTATTTGAAACTAAAACGTTTTTTTTCCTTCTTTGATTTCACTTTTTCTTCCGTGTTGGCGTGCAAAGAACGTTGCAATCAACCTAAGACCGTCTTAGTATAGAAAATTTAGATGTCAAGTATTTGAATCCTTTTTGACAATATCATTCAGCTTTTGGATTGCAGCCTAATAGGTCTTTGTTACATAAATCAGAGAAATTTTTTTCATTCATTCATCTCTCATTAGAGTGAAACAACAGCTCAGGTGTACCATGCTTGATTTTCCGCCTCATTCTCTGTGCTGTCGACTGTAACACTCGGAGGACAGGGACCTACGCAAATCAAGATCGTTTAAAAAAAAATCACCGTGCTCGAAGAGTCTCGGCGTCACTTTCCGACTTATTTTCAGATATTATGAGAGGGTAAAAGAAAAGTCTCTCCTTCACATAAACTGCTGCCGTAAGGAGAACTACGTGTACGTCTAATTTTAGAAAATCCTTATCTTCTAATAGCTTTTCTTTTTATCGAAAGGGGTTCGTCCCCCCTCTGTTCCTTAATTACCTAAGCCTTGAAGGCACACTTCTGAATGGAAATAAAAGAGGCGAGAGTGAGAATTCTTCATCTTCAAAATGGTAGGAGAAACGAGACCCCTTGCGATGTTCCTGCTCCGAGTGTATCTTTTTTGACCTTCAGGTGTCTTTATTTTGGTTGTATGAAATGAATGATGCAAGATGTTTTTTCCTTCAGAAGATGAGTGGGTTAATATACAGATCTAAAAGCTTGTTTGTTTGGTATCTCAACTTCTCTATTCTAATGATTTCCAAACGTTTCAGATCGCACACCCCTAAAACAAGTGTGTGTGCGTAGTCAAAAATTAAATTATTTATTATGTATCTGTTTTAAGTAATATACAAGCATATTTAAATCAAATTAAATTTTTATATTTTGAATAAGAATTTAATATGAACAATGTGTAGTACTTTTTTCTTGAAAGTTAAGAAATGCATTTCCTTCAAAGACTTAGCTTTCGATGTCTTCATGCGCGTGCGTTTTGAATGTGATGCATTTATATCTGTCAAGTATTGAGCTCTTCCAGAAGCTAATAAACCCAGACACAGCTAGTAATGAGAGAAGAAATACTCACATACACTTGTGTTAAATCTATAGTGGAGGTAAATCCTCACATTGATGTGGTGTGGAAGTTAGCACAGTGGGTTATCAGCTCAGGTATCGTCCTCGTCACTTGACATTGGTTAAAAATTACGAGATATTTTCAGTGGATGTCAGATTTATAAATCGATATGTTGTATTCTCTAGTACAAACATATTACTCTTCCTTTTAAATAGTGGCCGCGGTAGCTTAGGTCACGAACTCGAGGCCTAGTGTTATGCTCTAGACTCTAGAGTCCTGGTGCCGCTAAAGACCCACCACGTGGAGGGTCTGATAATCGTTAAATATGTCGATGCTCAAAGTTCTCCCGTTGGCGTGGTGTGGTAGTTTGGAGAGTGAGGTGTCAACTCAGGTTCTCATCTTCATCACTTGATTGAGGTTTAAAATTAAAAGGTCCGTCGCCAATAGCCTTCGTGTTGTTTTATAGTGCTACGTTAATACATACTCACTCACTCCCATATATTCATGAGCATGCTCTTTAATTGGTGGTATCTTTCAGATATTGAGCTCTTTCAGGTGCAAGTAAAACCAAACACAGTTGATAGTGAGAGAACCTCACACTCACTCACGTTTTGTTGTAACTCAAAGTCCTCACATTGGTTGCGGTGTGAAAGTAGATTGAGTTGTCTACTCATGGTGCCATCCTCGTCACTTGACCGTGGTTCAAAATTACGAGTTCCATCGCATATAACCCTCGCCTTGTTTTAGAGTGCGACTCTAATAAACACTCCATGATTGGCGCTAGTGTGATACTCGCAAATTATCACAAACCTGCTTCTCTGGCGTACACCCTCGATTATCCCATTTTGGAGGCTATTGCTATATTCCATGTGCTTCTCACTCTCTTCCGTCAAAGAAAGACATGTTTTTTTACTTCCTACTCTATTAGCTTACTCTCTCTCTCTCTCTCTCTATATATATATTACTAGCCGTTACCCACCCGCTTCGCTGGGTATTTCATGATGCTTTATAAATATATACTGTTTAAAAATATAAATTATTGATATCTAAGGGTTAGCATTTAGAGTTCGATTGTATTGAAAAATATACTTATCTGTAACTCTCGCCTCTTGATAAAAAAAAAGGACAGAACTTTTTTGAATGATCTAATAATCTCTAAAATTGAGTATAGAATGATGTTTGCACTTTTGTAACCCTATAACCAAGTGGATTTCCTCAAAACCAATTTTCGGTGGATCTCTACTCCGTAAAATAAACATGGAGGCCAAATTTCAAGTCTAAATCTAATAGAGCAAAAGCAAATTTTTCTTATCAATACCCCCCTGTAATTCCGTTGAGAGTCGTTCTTCCAAATAACCGTTCTTAGCGGATTTCAATTCAACAAAAGAAAAATGTAAGCCAAATTCCATTATTATAGTCCTTGTAGTTCGAAAAAAGAATTTTTTTTGTCTATACGCCCCAGTGACCCCCTGCTCCCCCAGAAGTTGATTCCTGTCAAATGCATTCTTAGTGGATCCCTATTCAACAAAAGAAACATGCTTAACAAATTTCAAGTACGCAGGATCAACCATTCTAAAACATGATTTTTCCCCCCTATAACTCCCCTTGACCCCTCGCAACCCTCCTTAGGGGTCGATTTTTGTTTTACTCTTTGTTAGAGAAACTCTATTCCATGAAAGGAACATGCCTACCAATTCTCAAGCGGGTAGATCTAATAGTTTAAAAACGGAAATATTTATCGATTACGCCCCTTAATCCCCCGAAATGAAACTTGGGAATTAATTTTCGCGAAACCCATTTTGTAGCGGTTCTGTACTCAACGAAAGGAATCTGTTTACCATATTTGAAGACTGTGAGTCTAATAAATTAAAAATGGAAGAAAAATATCTATAACGCCCCTTGAGCCCCGCAACGCCACCTGGGGGTCGATTTTCACAAAACACATTATATAGTGGATCTTTACTCCATGAAAGGATTCGGCTTATCTATTTAAAGACTGTACTTCCAGTAGTTTAAAAACAGAAGTAATTATCTATAACGCCACTTGGGGGTCAATTTTTTTAAACACATTTTGTAGCGTATCTCTACCCTATGAGAGGAATCTGTTTATCAAATTTCAAGACTGTACGTCTAATAGTTTAAAAATCGGAATTTATGATGCCCCCTTATGACGCCCCTTGCGGGTCGAATTTCGCAAAACCCGTTCTCAGCGGATCTCTACTCCATGAAAGGAACATGTCTACCAAATTACAAGTCTGTAGTTTGTATAGTTCCGGAGGTCAGTCAGTCGCTTTTCTCCTTTATATCTATATATATAAAGGAGAAAAGCGACTCACTCACTGACTGACTGACTGACTAATCACGATATTTCCGGAACTATTCAACTTACAGACTTGAAATTTGCTAGACATGTTTCTTTCATGGAGTAGAGATCCGCTAAGAACGGATTTTTGCGAAATTCGAACCGCAAAGGGCGTTATAAGTAATTGTTTCCATTTTTAAATTACTCAACGTACAATCTTGAAATTGTGTAAGCAGATTCCTTTCATAGAGTAGAGATCCGCTACAAAATGAGTTTGGTGAAGATTGACCCCCCAAGTGACATTGCGGGGGCTTAGGGGGCGTTATAGATAATTTAAAGGAAATAATTATCTAAAGGAAAATATTATCTATCGCAATCAAATTTAAAGACTGTGCG
This sequence comes from Trichonephila clavata, assembly GCA_019973975.1. Taxonomy (NCBI): domain Eukaryota; kingdom Metazoa; phylum Arthropoda; class Arachnida; order Araneae; family Nephilidae; genus Trichonephila; species Trichonephila clavata. The sequence goes on along the minus strand of BMAO01016405.1, from coordinate 45,008 downwards.
TCTAGTAGTTTAAAAATGAACTACTAGACGCACAGTCTTTAAATTTGATAAATAGATTCCTTTCACAGAGTAGAGATCAGATACAAGATGGTTTTTGGGAAAGTAACCCCCAAGTGGCGTTGCGGGGGGGGGGTAATTAAGGGGCGTAATAGATAAATATTTTCGTTTTTAAACTACTTGACCAGCCTACTTGAAAATTGGTAGACATGTTTCTTTCATGGAGCAAATATCCACTACAAAATGGGTTTTGGGAAAAATGACCCCCAAGGGGGTGTTGCGGGGGTTTAAGGGGAGATATTAATAATTATTCCGATTTTTAAACTATTAGATGCACAGTCTTGAAATTTGGTAAGCAGATTCCTCTGATAAAATAGAGATACGCCACAAAATTCGTTTCGTGAAAATCGACCCCCAAGTGGTGTTGAGAGTAAGGGGCGTATATTTTTCAATACAATCGAATTCTTAATGCTAGGACTTAAATATCAATAATTTATACACATATATATAACCAGCAAAAATTTATAAAACATCATGAAATACCCAGCGAAATAGTATATATATATATATATATATATATATATATATATATATCTTGCAAATTTTCAATCGTTCATAAAATACTTTCTATTCTTCCAATCAAGTTCGAATAAATTTTTTAAAACTTGTAGTGGATAACACTTGATGTAAATATAGTTTTTCAAAGATTAATTCATTAATTACCGGTTAATTAATTAAATTAATTACCGGTTTTCGACCCCAACTTAGATTCATCTCCATTGTTGTAATGAGTAACTGTTAAAACAATGATAAAAGTGGGCGTCGAAAACCGATGCACATGCACCGATGCGATGAAAAATCAGCCAAACCGGGTGTGCATTGTTACAACAATGCAGACAAATCAGGCTCTTTTTTCAATTCCTCTACTATTAATTTAGTCTCTCCCTATATATATGTATATCTTGTTCAAATCTTCAATTGTGTTGATAAAATGCTTTCTATTCATCCATTCAAAGTAGGAAGTGACTTAAAATATTTTTTATATTACTTACGTTTAAATATTTATTGAAATAGTTGATGTTAAAGAATGGGAGCGTAAAAGTGTTCAAAACAAATTTAAAAGAAAATTCTGCTTTAGTATGTGGTAGATTGATTCAGCATGTGAAAAATTGATACCTTTCTGCAAAAGGAATCAATCAGGTACTATTCAATAGATCACGTACTACGTGTATACTCGGTGGTATTTAGTGGCATCGGGCATCGAACCCAGGCCCTCAGATCTGGAGTCCGATGCTCTAACCACTAGGCAACCCACGGCCCAAATTGGCGACAGTTAAAACGGCCTTAGAAATCACTTTTATTTTTCGATTGATGTACTTATTGCATATTCTCGTGATATTGAGCTTTAATTTACTTTAAATACCGGATTGAGAGAAAAATTAAATAATTTTATTAATTTTCATTAGTAGAAATGATTTATTATTATTGTTTGATTTTTTACCATTTGTATAAAAGTGTGTCACATTTCACGAAAGTTCAGAATACATTTCAGAATTTCGTAGGCGAAACAATAAAGTTCGATGAAAACTTATATTCTTAAATATTTTAGAATTCAATTTTTCCAACAGTTAAATGACAGTCACATTATTTAAATATTATCTGATATGCAAAATTATATTAGAATAAAGCTATCAAAAAAAAAGTACTCCAATATTTCTAGGAAACTGACATAATTACTTGCAATTTATCCATTTTTCCTCAAATGCACGAGTATTGTTGATACATATAGACTTTAAATACTTGAAATGGGAGAATACTCCAGAATTCACAAACAAAAGCTGTGTCATCTCCATGCATAAATATAAGAAGAGTCTTAAGCAATGGTTCACAGGCTTAGATACCGTTTTACAACAGGGGGTTGATACATATTACATATGAGGTCTCAAAGACTCTACGTTGGCATGAATGTCAAAAGCAGGGTGCCAAATGAGAAGTCAAACTTATCACCTGGATGTGGTTCAAATTTTAAAAGTATCGGATGAGTTAAAAATATCTTTGTGAAACAAACATTTAGAAACACCAAATTACATTAAGTTATTTATGATTTATACAATGAGAAAATTAAAAACAAGTTTTTGTAATTATTTACTGATATAATACATGATTATTCTTAACTGAATATACTCACAACGTTTCACTCTTTTAGTAATGTAAGGTATTTGAACCCAGTCCAAAAATACAATACGTGACACATACTGCTTGTTCTCCCTCCCACCTATTTATATTCTTTTGTTGCAACTCTAAAATTCATTCAGAAGAATGAATGATAGATTGCTTCTGTTATATACTTACTTACACAGAAACAAAGGAAAATGTATCAGGACCTACATTTCTACAACAAATACAAATGGTTTCAGTAGCTTTTGGCAGGAAAATGAATATTTGTTTCAAGTGACTAGGGATGGTTGCCTTGTTTATTTTTGTGAATTAAGCGTTACATTAAAAATGCAAGTATTACCTGTAATACTTTCTATTAATTTCATCAAATCAAGAGATGTCGCCAAATGCCGTGATATGCAGCTAATCGTGGAAATCATTCCCACGCTTGATCAAATACAGCAGTGGTCTTCAAACTGTGTTCCACGGAACCCTGGGATTCTACAAGGCATACTCAGGGGTTCCCGAAATAAATACGTACGCAAAATGGATTCACGTTTTCTATGAAGTTTATATAGTTACACGTATCTAAAGCTCATATCTCCCTATTCATTTAAACAGAAAATTTTATTTGTATGAAGCAACTTTATTTTGCAACAATTTTCAGACTTTTATTTTATATCAGCTTCTAAATTTTAGGTTGCAAATACATCAAAATACACTAGATTTCTCACACAGCTATAGACATTTTAATGCTATTCAGAACATTGTGTTTAAGTGAAATATATTTCTCTCAACGTAAGTGGCTACAAAATCAAAGTATAACAATTAATACAAAAAAACTTTTTTTAAAAAAATTGTTTCATACTTAGGTCAACAAATAAATTTTTTAATTTTTGTTACATAGTTGCAATTGTTGTTGTTTCCTTCCCTTCGGGAAGGAATGAAAGTTGCCAGAGCCTATGAGACAAGTTGGATTTCTTAACGATAGATGGCGACACCATCTACCTCCATCTCCACAATTTGGGCATGGAACTGGAGGGGAGAGAAATATTCTCCGACCCCCTGCACTCGTGGTTTCTGCTACGACCGCCCACAAGACTTTTGGACCCACTGATTAAACGAGCACGTACTCCGTGTGTACTCGGAGGGTATTTGGTGGCATCGGGCATCGAACCCAAACCCTCCAGTCTGGAGTCCGATGTGCTAACCACTTGGCTACCTACGGCCTAATAGTTACAATTAATATAAATACGTATATACATACATATGACAGAAGACATACATATATTAAGTGACAAAATAGAAAGCGATTATTTTTGCAATTTTCCATTTTCCTTTCTATACATGGTATTGGATTATTAGTTTTGTTTGTTACTATTTATTCATTATTTAATTTAATTAATGAATTAATATTTGAAAAAAACAGTATTGCCAATTAAACAAAAAAAAGCTTTTTGCATAACTTAGCTGAACAAAAATACCATATTTGTTAAATTTGAAGTCTATTCTAATAGCTGATAAAAAGGATTTTTTTTCCATCTATAACGCCCCGTAACTCTCTTGTGGGTCGATTTTTGAAAACACCTTCCTAAGCAGATCTTTGCTCATCAAAAGTAACACATTGCTACAAATTTTGTATAATGAACGCTTAAAATAGTGTAAATAATTTATATTTGGATGTGTAATACGTTAATATTATTTTCTGTTGTACTTATTTTATGTTAAAATTGGAATATTCGCAAGTAATGCCGTTCCTTAAATTACGTACAATGGCGATTCAATGGAAACATAGCGAAATGTTGGCGATAGAGGCAAGTTGGCATCATTTTTGGCGTCCCTGTTGGCAAGTTGACGATTGCTTGAACGGTGCAGAAGTTGATATGCTGTAGGGGAGCTACAACAAAGAGAATAGCACAAAAACCTTCTCCACAAAAAATACATATACATGCTAATTTTCATAGTTATCAGTTGAACAGAGTTGGAGTGAAGCGGTTTCATATATACAGACAACCGTTTATGGATACATCATTTTTTTTTTCAGACTCCAACCATTACTCGTCGCTTTCTTCTCTTTCCCCCAGGAGTTATATTTCTTCTTTCTCAACCTCAATTATTAATTTTTTTATTTTAAAATTTCAATACTAATTCTCTTTTTAATTATATATTTTTAATACGATTTAAATACCTTTTTATAAAAGAATGATTTTTGAATTATACATCATGTAGCATATATAATTCTTTTATTAAAAGCTGTTTTGAATAATCATATTGAATAGAAATAAAAGTTCTCAAATTTAAAATTAAATTATCAAAATTTAAATCGTTAGAATCTATTGTGTGTGATATCCACCTTAACTGACCAAACATCGCATGATAAGGGGTTAAGAAACGGTTACTTTATTGATAAGTTGATTATTGCTTTGCCAGATTATTATGTTACGTTAAAAAGCTTCGACATGGTAGAATAAAACTAGAGAATACAGATTGTCTATTCTCAAAACAGATTTTATTAACGTAAATTAATAAAAAAGAAGATTAATCCTGGTCTACTGCATCTCGATTCATAATTAATGATGCAGAAAGGTTAGTTAATCGACTTTTAACATTTTCAATGCGCATCATTTTTTTCTTATTGCTTAGAAGTCTAGTTTTTAGGAATCAATTTTGACATCTAGTTCAGTTTAGTTTTATTTTCTGAAGCTGAGATAAGACACAATAGAAATCTTTTCTTCTGTTCATCCTGTAGATTCTCCACGAAAAAAAAAAGATTAAAAAATAGAGGAGATAAATTAGCAAAACGTTAAAAAGCAGATCTAATCGCTTCGGTCTTCGATTGTGTTGATATGATTGGGAGCTGAGGCCACTTTTGAAGTCAATGACTGATTTTAAAAAAACACCCTTTCGATGGCAACTCTCTCAAAGGGCAGTCAATACAGTTCTATTCAGTCTAAGAAGCGAGTTCAGGTAAACGATCTTTGCCCCAAACGAAGCCCTACTATTGTTGCACTTGGTATTCTTTTCAATTTTTAACCGGATAGAGTTTTTTAAATTTAATATTTACCGGGCTAGTTTTGCAAGTTTTAGAGTACAGAGGTTCAAGAAATAAAAAACATGTCTTAAAAAAGAGCTTTTTTTTTATATATATATTTTTAAAAATATATATATATATATAGTTTAAAAAAAAACTAAAAAAATCTCTTTTATAGTTATTGAACGAAGTTTTTGACGGATCTATACGCGTCGTTCAATTTTCCTCTTGGGAAATCTATGGACTATGAAATCAACAATCCTTTTCTTAAGGAGAAACCATGATATACAAATTAAGTTTATTATATTATTATATATAGTTCAGGTTCGCTTGCTAAGAAAGTTAGTTAAAGCGAGATAAAGCTTCTCCTTTAGTTCTCACCTGAATGGGATGCACTGTAAGGACTATCTGTACAAGATGTTTTCATTAAACAGCAGAATATCCGTTAATTAGTCGTTTTTCCGTGTTCTCGTGCATTTAAATTTTAAGGATGTAGTGAGTTAAATTTATAAATATTGTCGGTAATTTTTGATTGAAGATTTTTAACGTAATTTCTATTGGGTCGTTAAGACCCTCTGATGAATCACGTTTTCTTCACGGAGGGGGTTGTGACGGATCTATACGCGTCCTTCCAATAATCCTCTTAAAAAATCTATGGGCTATGAAATCAACAACCCTTTTCTGAAGAAGAATCCCTGATATGCAGATTAAGTTTATTGTATATAGTTCAGGTTCGCTTGCTAAGAAAGTTAGTTAAAGCCAGATAAAGCGTGACATAAGTTGGAGAGATATATGGAAGAGCGTTAGTAAGTCAGTGTGAAAGAAGAGAGATAGATAGTTAGAATTATAAAGAGATAGATAGTTATATAGTGGAAAATTACTATCTAATAGAAGAGTTACCAAGAGAGAGTAAAGGATTACGCATTAGAATATAAGAAGACAATCTACAGTTCAGGTATTAGTCATATGCGTTTGATATTTAAATTATTAAAGAGGTTTAAGTGGCAATTAGTTACATATCTACCGTTTAAAGTAATATTAAAGTAGAAGATTGATAAATAAAAGTAAATCAATTGATTAGAAGTATTCTCCGATCACGCGACTCTCGTCACTTATCCTCTGCTCGCTAATTAGAAAAATCTTATTTAATCTGATTAATTGAATTGTTTTTGAGTTGATTGGAGTGCTGAACAAATATTTAGAAATTATCATGTCGAAGCGTCCTTCACTTCCTTCCACACCTTTAGCTGGGTCACAGGGTAGATGGGGGGGGATGTTACAAGTTGTAACATAATCTTTTGGTTGCCAAATCTGGAATTAGTGACCAAATCTGGAAATGGGATCTGAAATAAATCGCCAGATGCGGAATGGGATCTGAAAATGGGAAATCATTAACCCTGATGATCCTGATAAGGCAATGGAACAAAATTAGTAAATTACTATATTGTCATCGGTTCTGGACAAGTAAGAAAAAATTCGAATTAATCTGACCTTTTAAAGTGGGTAAAATATTTAGTTTAAAGGTTCCGTTATACATACAAGTAAAGTTTATGAAAGGGTGTTAAAATATTGTGCTTGTAATGACCGTTTTTTAGTCACATTTTTTTTTAAAGAAAGAATATTCCACCAGAAATTACCCAATGACATTATTATCTGAATTTAAATAAAAACTATTTAATAAACGTGAATAAAATTTACTAATTCTGTAAAATTTCAATTATTTTCATATAAAACATTGTATCTTGTTGTTAATTATGCCACCTGATCGCGACAGTAACATCAGATCAAGGCCCACAAAATTCATCGTGGCAAGGGGCTAGTTGTACGCCTGTTGTTAGTCAAATACAAATTCAAAGCAAAGCAATGGCTGAAAAGTAGCACTTAGCAAAATTATGAAAATAATAGAAATAATAAATTAAGAACTGTAAACATACTACCATTATTTTAGGGACTGTAAGATTATATGATTTAAAAGTTGTAATAAATTTAAAAAAAGTAATTTTACCTAAAATTATAAATTGGGGGTATCTAAAACTATCTAGGAATTTATAATAATAACCTGTTAATAAACTATGGAAATTTAATCCTTACTAATTAGAATTTCTTTATTCAAATATCTATTAATAAAATTAATTGGGTATTTTTGAATTAAACAGTATTTAGTAACATGTTTATAGTTTTTTATTTTTTCTGATTTATTTGAAACTAGAAATTTATTGCGTTGTGTGTAAGTAATAACAATATTTCTGAATATAGAAACATACACATTACTGTCCCTATGCGGTACTTTTATAATATTGAAATTAAAGTCTTCTCGTTTATCATAAATATTAGTAACTATTTTACTATCTTTTAATTTAATTTCTATATCAAGAAAATTTGCTTCATAACTGTTACTATTTGTCTGAATTAAATTCAGATATTGTGGATAAAAACTAATGTTAGGTTTAAAGTTGTCTTGCTTGCCAAAAAAAATTATATTATCTATACAGGAAAAAAGTAATATTCTAAGTTGTCTGCGAAACTATTTTCAAAATAATGTAAATATAAATTGGCAAAACAGTTGCTAGCAGGGCCACCTTGTGGCAGACCCTTAATCTGTAGATAATAATTACCATTATGATAAACATAGTTCTCTTTTAGAACTAACCTAAGTAGAGAACCAAATCTATCATATTTGACATTTTAAAACAAATTATCGTTATGTAGTTTTACAAGTGTATTAATTATATCATCAATATTAATAGAGTTAAAAAGATCTTCAAAATCTAAACTATATACTGAAAATATCTTTTTATCTTTAATTTTGTTCTTTACTATTTTTAAGAATGGCTGAGGTTTTAAGATTATTTATTGTATCTTGTAATATTTCATGGAGAATTTTGCCTGATTTGCTGATATATGTATGTTGTTGTTGCTTATGCCACCAGTAACATCAGATCAAAAGGTCCGACATTATCGACAGTAACATCAGATCAAGGTCCACGAAATTCATCGCGGCTAAGGGCTAGAATTTTACGCATGTCGTTAGCCTTAGCTTTGAGCCCCATTAAGGTGACAGCACGATTTTGCTCGGTACAACACGATAGATGGCGACACCATCTGGACCCACTGTTTTATTAGCACGTTCTCCGTGTGCACTCGGGGGATATTTCGTGGCATCGGGTATCGAACCCAGGCCTTCCAGTCTGGAGACCAATGCTCTAACCACTAGGCTTCCCATCGGCTAGATATATATGTATAAAACCATTAGTAACTGTTCTAAACTTGACTGGGTCTTTATGAAATTTAGGAGTAAGAAATACATGGGGAAATTTAAGATTTTTATTAATTTGTTTTTTTAATTGTTTATGAAACGCCAAAATTCGATTATTTATTTCTCTATCAGAAATTGATGACTTAATAAAAGCTGTATTATTATCAAAATATTTGTTGAGCATTAAACTATAATAGTATTTACAAATGAAGGCAAAATTTCCTGGCACTTTATCAATATAAACTTTAATAAATTTATTTTGCAATTTTTTAATCTGATTTTTAATGTCATTAAAAAAGATGTTATTATAATCTGTTGTGTAATATTATATTTAAATTCTGTGAATGTCTCTATAGGCATACTATATTTAATAGCAATTTTGTAAATGAATTGCTCAATATCATTATATAACTGATTTTTGATCATTTTATTATTATTGGAAATCATAAGTCTAAAACCAGTACCGTTATTCATTATATATCTTAGATTATTGTTTTTTACAATATTGAGGTCACTAGTAATAACATGCTGGTGATATTTATCTATGAATTCTTTAAATTCATTACAATTACATTTTAAGTTTTCTTGCTTTATAGGTACATTATAGTTAAAAATTGATCTACCTATTTTTTATTATATTTAAAAGCCTTTTTAATAGTGATATTTTGAATTGGGAAAGTCGTCATGTGTTTTTTAAAAATGCTAGAAAAATTAATATCATATGATTTATTCAAATATAATAATGTATAATATTCTGTTTGATATTTTTTATTTACATTGACTTTTATATTATGTTTATGCTTCAGAAATTTGTGAATGTCTATTATGATATGTGTATATATATATAAAGCATGACTATCTTTAATTTTATCTGAATTTAGTACATCTTCCGTAATACATATTTCTGTCTTACTTAATCCAAACATGAAAGATTTAATGTGCTTTATATATATATATATTCGCCATTGTGTGATATTTTGAAATGGGATGTCATACTCTAGGATTCATATGATTTCGAACATTTGCTTAATTATATTTGTGTGATGTATTTTATATATATTTAAATATATATATATATAAAACCAGTGGCGTAATGTACACCCCCGCAACCCCGGCATCGGGGGGTGGGCTTTATTTTATGGGACCCAAAACTGACTGACGACAATACGTGCTCTTTGTAAGATCTGGCTTGGGGCCCAAAACCTGACTTTGAAGTGGGGCACTAATACGCTTCATTACGATCATTACCGAATTTTAAATAACTAACTTATTTCTCATATGAATTCTAAAGCAATTTTATTAACCCTAAAATCTAAGCAACGAAAAAGGAACAGGATTTTATGCAAGGTAAATATTATATAATTTTATAAAATCTATTCGAAAATCAAATATTGATCTTCGTACATTTGAAGCGAGCCTGTTTCCTCATTTTAACTAAATTATTTGAATACTGTGTACCAATACGATAGAATTTCATCACAACACGGGTAAGGAATAGAAAATGCAGAAACTCGATGCTAAATTGAATGCAATTTCTTTCCGAGGCTGTTTCGACGTCGACGAACTCCTGAACCGCCGAAGACGCGATAGCTTTGGCGTCCGTGACCGATTTCCATGATGCGCAATGTCGCCAACGTTCACTCTGGGACCCTTATCCATTCATTAGCCTTGACACGTGCGCTTTCAGACTCCATAGCCGTTGAGAGATTCGGCTTTTGTTTTCGACGTTTTCCGTCGTATTCTGTTGCAGTGCACTGAAAGTATAATATGGCTTTCAGTCATTGGGGTCGTTTGAGCATTGTGAAGAATCAGTGGTATTGTTCAAGTTGGATTTGTTTTTACGGGCGTGGGTCTTATTTATAGTTGAAGATTAATCTTTAAATCTTTGATGAAATTAGAAGAGAGCATACTTGTATTTATTACATAATTTATAATTATACAATGGTGTGGTTGAATTAGGGGAACTTGCTGTTTTTCTAAGATTACATAACATTTTTTCTGTTGGCAGCACGTCTTTGATACGTTGCGTACACATCCTTCGCTCAGTATTTTAATTTTAACCCTTTCGTGGGCCATTTATATATTTCTCTTTTGAATTTCTTGCAGTTTTTCATATTGTTTTATGAACTATTAAATAATAGCATATTTAAGGAAATTTATTTTTCCGAATTTTATGTTTACATTTAAATTTTACGGGTGTACTTCCCAAGGAATCATTCACCGTCTTAAGGAAAATTAAATTTAATGGTGATTATTTGTGCCACGAAAAGAGGAGAAGATGTTGCAATGCACAAGGGGACATCACATTCTGCTCACATATAGTCAGTCCTCTTTTCTTGTCTCTTTCTGCTACACTTCCCACATCGTCTATAGATGGAAACCAACTTTGGCATATGATATCTCACATTAGCTAAACGCACATCATCCGGAGCTACACACTTTGCTTGAAAGCTGGCAGGATGTCCTTCCCTTTTTCTTGAGGAATATCCGTCTATTAGTTGATGAGCTTATGCTATATGGAATGTCAGCTGGTCTAAACTTCTGTTTCTTTTGTTCACTTGCCACAGTATGAAACTATTGGTGATAGGTGGCAAGATCAATATGAAAATAAAAAATACGATGCTACTATTTTACAGATCTTCTTATTTGGTATCTTTCTTTACTTTGATCGTAGCGATCAACTCTTTCCATGCCATCGTTATATGCAGTGACAGCTTTTGGTTAAGGTACTTCTTTAATATCTTTTTTTTTTTTCGATTTACAGATGTCATAATCACTGGATTATGTGCAGTTGCAAACAACTTAAGCGGGAATTAGTCTTCCCATCGTTATATAAGCAAGGCCAATATATTATAACTAGCTGCATGTCCCGGCGTTGCATATCTTTGAGTGTATAACTTTATGCCTGTGGAAATTTCGTCTTCACCTCTCGATGTCATTTCTTCCTGGTTTGTGTGTGATTTCTATATTTTGTTATTAAACTTCCTTCTTTTCAAAATTTCTTCCACGCCTTTGTCCCGATAGACGGGTCTGTTTTTCTTCCATTTACCCCGGCGTTGCATGGGCATTTTTCAAGAATATAACTTTTTATCCCAATAGAAATTTCCTTTTCCCCTACCGATGCCAGCACTTCTAGGTGAGGGAGTATGCGCGATGTGTGTGATTTCTATACTTATGTCATTAAAATTACATTTTGCGAAATGTCTTCGATTTCTTTTCCTTTTCAGACAAGTTTCTTTTACTTCAGCTTAGTCTGGTGTTACACAGGCTTTTTCGGGTATAAAACTCTTTTTCGGTCTTTTCTTCCCCAGTGATAAGTTCTTTCCTTAAATTTCTATTCTCGATTTCTAATTTCATTAATAATGGGTTTCGAGCTTCACACAGGAGTATTTTGTAAGATCATGTAGATGGGAAGTAATCTCTCTCTCTCTCTCTCTTCCCAAGGTCCACGAAAGGGTTAAAACAGTTTAATAGGTTAGGAATAAATGGTGGCTGCATATATAATGGAGAAAGCAGGGTCCTTCATTATGGGTCATAGTCACGAGATTATTGATTTACAATGTTCGAGTCACAAAGAATCACTAAAGATTTATTATTAGGAATAAAAGTTGGAAATTTTCAAAAAGAAAGGAGTTAAGTCTCTCGAAATGCTTATGTGGGTATGGTGTGAAAGTTAGGAAAGTGAAATCTCTTCCATCTCCGCTTTACTAGGCTGCAGTTTAAATTAGTGAAGACCATCATGAATGATTCTCGTGCCGCTAGAGCTACTTAATTTCAGACTGATAGGTTTCATTTGTTATAAACCCTTTGGTTTGTGTATATTCGAAATTTTATTATGGAAGAGATTATTTATGATCAAGTTCTTGATTCTATGTGGGAGGAAATCGACATTCAAATTGCTATGAGTTCGAGTCCTGATGCTACTAAAGATCATGCTGGGGGATATTAAATCTGTCGAGACTTTGCATTCTCAGATTAGCGTGGAGAGGAAGTCTGAAAAGTAAGGTGTCCGCTCTGTTATCGTCCTCATCACTGGACCGAAATTCAAAATTACGAAGTCCGTCACCTATAGACCTTGAGTAGATTCAAATAAATAATCAAATTAAGGGGATGGTAGACCCTCACAATGTCAAATTTTTGTCAAAATTGCAATTTTGATTTTCTATACTAATAATATTCCTTATATTTCATAGAACAGTTCTGTCAAAGAACTTTGTTATTCTGATTACTAATTTCAGAATTATTTTTTTATTTTACTCAAATAAAAGTTTAAAATGCACTTTTCTTAGTTTGTAAATTTTCCGTTTTTAATGTTACGTAAAATATACTCTTTGCGTTTCAAATTACGTCGTATCTCTGAAATCGTTCGTGAAAGATGATATAATTAACAAATTTGTGCACTAGTTTTATAAAATATTTAACCTATCATATTTTGTGTTGTTTTGAACACCTTGAATGTGTGATAATTGGTGAAATATTTCATGTAATACAGAAAATTCATCTTTTTTTAATCAAATTTTATTCTGAATTTAAACTTCATAAGCAGATATATTTTGTTGTAGTTCATCTATATATGAAACAAAAATTATGTACATATCTCAAAAACAAATGCGCAAGGAGCATTTTAAAAAAGAGTTTAAAAAATTTAAATTAAAAAAATCAGTTTATAATAGTTTTTTAAAAAAAATCAGTTTATATTAGTTTTTTTTAAAATCAATTAATAATAGTTTTTTTAAAAAATATATATATTTAAATTGTGAGATTTAAAATAATCATTTTCTAAATTGATTCCATTTTTTGCTAATTAAGCTAACAATTTAAGAAATTAGTTTCAATGGTCCACCGTCCCGACACTTACAATGGAGTCATATTTTCGAAAAATCTTCATTGAGGTACAGCAAGAATAAAGCTAAAGCAATGACATTTTGAAAAAAAAAAAACTGCACACTATTCAGCTGTTTAATTCGTTCACTTTAAACAAATAGTTTTTATGTATCGAAAAATAATTCAGAAACTATATTACTCAACTCAAAACCGCCAAAACACACACGAAGAAACTGTAACAATGAAGCCTATTATTTTATTAAATTATGCGCTTTCATTTTATTGAGAAAACTTTTTTTTCCATTTAAATACAGATCGGATATATTATATTACAAGTCTCCCAGATATTCACGTTCACAAAGAGAATTTACATTAAATGAATTTCAATTATTTTATCATTTTACATATATTAATATTTAATCAGGAATATCACGTTTTCATCTCATGAACAATTATTTATGTTAAAAGGAACCAGTCGTTGACCTTCGGCTAACTACTTTTTTATATTAAAAGAGTAATTCGAACAGCTTTTTTTTTTCTAAATCGAATAAATTTTAAAAGTATTTATTTTTTAGTCTTTAAACTAAAAACTATTCATAAAAGACTGTTAAGAATGTCTTTTTTTATTATTGATAAGTGAAACTATAAATTTCACTTCAAATAGTTTTGAAATTAAAATGTGCTCTACCCCTTCCATTTCTGTTTATAGAAATTCTAGGAATTGGAAAAAAAAGTGGTACATAATATTTTATGAACTGAATTATAATTTTTCTATAAAAATTTATAAGGTGACTCAATTATAGTTTATTAATAGTTATAAATATAACTCTATCGAATATATTTTTGATTATTTAGCAGTATAAGTATTTTTGAATATATTACTACATTTCTATTTTTTATTAATATTATATTTTATTATAGTTTCTACTGTAGTTTTAATATTCTTATTGTTTACATTTATGAATTATTTACTTTCAATATTTCAATTTATGTCAAACTGAATATTTATTTTCTCACCCACTCAAGATCATCATTATTTTGTATTTAAGTTATGGCAACATATTAAAAATAGTAAATAGAATATATTGAGTTTCCAAAGAAATCCGACAAAGTTTTTTTTGATAATTAAAAATAAAATCAAATTTTAAAAAAAATAATTTGCTGATTAAAGTACATTATCTAGTGTTGTTTCTTTAAATTATAAAACATGTAATGCAATTTCTTTTTTAAAAAAAAATTGTAATAAATGGCATTTTTTAAATTAAAATGTAGTGTTTTTTTTTATAAAAAATAATGCAATCTAGTTAGAGATTATACATTTTTTTTTATCTGTGCAATCTTTTCTCTAATAAATTACTAATTATCTGCTTATTTGTTAAAAGTTGAGTTTCTTTATATTTTATTTTTTGGAAACAATTTTATGTTTTTAAAAATTTCAGCATATATATTTCAGTTAATTATATTTCAATAATAGGCATTAATTTCAAACTTCTAATGCGAATATGTTTATGTTTTATATTAATAACTTACGTTCATGACTTGAGCAAACACTTTCTTACAATGTAAAAAAAAATTGTATGCGTTTTTAAGTGTACATTCAAATCCTTGAGAATGAAAGTTAACAAATGTTTTAAAAGTAACAATAGTTTTTATTAGTCGCATAAAAGTCCAGATTCGAAACTTAAACATTTACAGAGTATATCGTTCTAAATATTTTTATGCATATTTATTTTATTAATATGTGAGAGAATGTTTGAAATTATAGACTTAAAGCAGTGATTATAATATTTTTTTTATTGCGGTGCTCTTTTAACAATTACAAAATTTGGTGGCACACTAACAAATAAGTTTAAAAGAGTTTTGCTTTTCTGTAATATACTATGTAAAATAGCTTATAATAATAATTTTCAATATTAAATTCAGTAATATGTACGACAAAATGTTTCTTGAGTAATTAATTACAAATTAATTATAAGAATACACATTTAATGCAAAATTTGAGTTAGATTATTTTTGGTAATTTCATTCATATTTGGTCGTAAAAATGATAACGCCACTTTCATTTCGTCATCTGCATTTGAAAGTCTCGATCTTTTTTATTTTTATATTTGTTTATAGTTTTTAATGGTGAAAATGTTAATTCAAGCAAATAAAATGTAGAAAATTGTAGCAATAATTTTAAAATTTTTTGGCTATTATGAGATAATCGTTTCTAATTTTAATCCAAAATAAATTAACTGACTCTTCCAAATGTTTTGAAATTAAATCCCGATTATTACAGAGCAAAATTAGTTTATCCTCTTCATTCAAAGTCAATTCATATAAAGACGTATCCGTATCACAAGTGACTTACGAACCCAATCAAATTTGTTTACTTCCATCTATCCTCGAAATAACAAGTTAAGTATTCTACGAATAAATGAGTTTATTTTAAAAAACGGCCGAATAATTTAATTCTGAATTTTATTTTAAAAAAAAAATATTTAAAAAAAAATTTGGTGGCACACGAAAGTGCCGCGGCACTGTGGTTGAGAATCATTGGCTTATATAAAGTCTGTGATAGTTCTCGTAGCTACTTTTCCCGTTGGTAGAGAGGTCATTCTCATCTGAGGACTGTTTACATGAGGACTGTAGACCAGTGGTCTTCAATCTCTGTTCCACGGAACGCTGGGGTTCCACGAGTCACAATAAAAAAAATAGAAAAGAAACTTATAAATATGTATTCAAAATGGATTTTCGTCCTCTATGAAAACTGTATAATTACAAGTATCTAAAGCTCGCCCTATTTATTAAAACTGAAAATTTTATTTATATATAATAACTTTATTTTGAAACATTTATTAAACTTATATTATAACATAATAAAGAACATTTAAATGGTTTTTTTTTCATATGTATACTTCTTACTAGATTGTGAATATTCTATTGTTTACTATTTCGGATTCCCTAAGATAATTTTATACTTGTTAGTTAGCACAATGTCTTGAAAAATTCAATAGTTTTCTAATAAAAAATGCACCTTTTTGCATTTGTAAAGAAAAAAACCCTATAATGTTGGAGAGGAAACAACTTATCAACATCGATGTTAAAATCTAAATTTAAGCAAGAACAGCTCCTGAATTTTAGGTTTCAAATTCTTATGTAAAATACACATTATTTCTTATACAGGTATAAACATTTTAAGGCCATTCAGAACATAATGTTTAAATGAAATATATTTCTCAACGTAAGTGGCTACAAAAATAATGTATAAAAACAAATTAAACTCGGAATATATATAATGCGATTGCATTTAATCTCAATAGTCCTAGACTTTGAAAGTTTGCTTGGAAAAAGCAAACACGTATCCTAGTTATTAAACATAATGCATGGGTAGGTGGCATTTGGATCACAAATTAGTATAATTAATAAATAAATTATATTAAAAATAGATTAGAATTTTTTTATAATAAATTCAATACTTTTTTTTAAATTTGCCTTTACGTAAAGTACTTATAACATATTGATCTAATTTAATTATTATTTTGAGATATGTTTTTTTAGTATGTGTGTGGAATGGGGTTCTACAAAAACTTTTTCTAGTTCTAGAGGGTTCCAGAAAAATACCTTTAAATTCTAGGGGTTCCGTGAGTTGAAAAAGTTTGAAGACCACAGCTGTTGACCATTATGGGAATTTTGCCATAGCTGATAATGTTCCTCACTGGTCAAAGTTATTTTATATCTGTGGTTTTCAGCTTTTTAAACTCGCGGAACCCTTAGAACTAACTATAAGGTACTTTCTTAGACCCCCGCACTCATACATTTAAAAGAATATATATGTTAAAATAATATTTAAAGTAGATCCACCACAACATGTTATAGGTACTTTGAGTAAAGACAAAAATATTGCACTTGTTATTAATAAATTATGTAATTTTAGATATAATTTACTCACATTAATAATATTACTTTGTGATCTAGGTGTTGCATACCCATGCATCATATTTAGTAACTTGGATATGCACTCCCATTTTTTTACACAAACTGTCGAAATCTGGGTCTATTAAAATTATTTCTGCGTTTAAATTGTTTTTATGTTTTATTTTTGTAGCTACTCCCCTTATGAAATATTTTTCGCTCAAGTATATTGTTCTGAGTGGTATTAAAATGTTAACTGTGTGTGAAAAAATTTGCACTAAGCTTTAGGAACTGTTCTTGTTTAAATTTATATTGTAATGTCCAATTTGTTGACAAGTCGATAAGTTATTCCCTCTCCCTTATTATATATGTTTTTCACACAAATGAAAAAAGTGCCTTTTTCAATAGAAAACTATTTAGTTCTGTATATCATTTTATTAAGGAGTATGAAATTATTACGAAGAACCCGGGACAGTAAACAATAGACCAGAGGTACTTTAACTGTGATCCTTTGACCACCGGGGGGTATCTCATCTAATGTTAAGATTTCTCACTTTTAAAGACTCTGAAAGGCCTCATGGAAAAATTGAAAGATGCGTAATTCTAGGCTAGATCACTAAATTGTTCCCAATAATAATATTTACTATTTTCTACTATATACTTCGATCAAGAATATCGGTTATTTTTTTATTGTTTGCAACTGCATAGCCATTACTAAAACATAATATGTTTTAGAAATGGATGTTACGTTTTATAAAATTTTATGTTTTATAAAATGTATGGTAGAAACACACACATGCAAAGATTAAGAACTGAACTCATATAACGCTCCAGTATGATAATGATTGCATCCGTCTCGCTTTCCTAATCGAATTGCGCCTGTATTATTTACTTATTTGAAAAACTAGTATTTTGTAGTATTATTATATCCAAGTAGATGTTTACTGTCTTCTTAAAGAAAAAAAAAAGATGTGTTAAAATAAGTCTCTATTAACAGCAGAGAAAGTCTTAGGATTATTAGGAATATTTAAATCACTCATTCATGTATTGAGAGTAAGGGAGAGATGTTAAAAATTTTGGGGGCCTGCGTTGTCAGGTTGATACTTAAAAGGGGCCACGGCGATCGAAAGCTTAAGAACCGCTGCAATAGACTATTCGCAATCTAGTAGGCAGTGCATATAACAAAAGTTTTTTTGATATTTTTACTAAACAAAATTATGTATAAAATTAAATAAAAAGTTTTACTAAGTACAGTTACTACGCATAAATAAAAATTTCAGTTTTAATGACTTGGGTGAGCATTAGATACTAGTAGTTATACAAAATTAATAGAGAACGTAAATTTATTTTGCAAACACACTTATAATTTTATTTCCGATTTTTTATTGTGACTCGTAAAATACCTGGGTGTGTCTCATGGAACTCCAGAGTTCCGTGGACTCACAGTTTGAAGACCACCGCTTTATATCTTTTATGCCCATGCTCTCCCGGTTGTGCGTTCTAACATTCGAATGAAGATCTTACCCTTCATCAAGACAATGCTCTGTGTTGATATGGTTAAATGGAAATTTTTCAGACTTGTTTCAAGGCCATCTAGGTCACCTGATCTCTATCCCATTGGACATATCTGTTAGCACATTGAAAAAAAATGTTTGACACCTTCTTCAAATGTTGAGAGATTGTGGGAGTCTTGTTGAATTCATGGAGAGACCAATCGTCCCCTTCACCAGGATAAAAGTTAGTTCTATATTGTACTAGATAAACATCACTAATTCCATTGTCTTTTGCCTTAGAAAGGTATAGTGTGTATTAATAAGTATATGAAATAATTGTATATTGCGAAATGTATCTGTACTTCTAGAGAAAAATATTTCTGTCGAGCATAAAACTATTCCACCCCTCGTCCCAATAGATTTTTAAAGAAGTAGAAGCTAATTTTAATGTTGCCTTTTCACGCTCATTAAGAATTCCTCACGCAAAGGAAATTACTAATTATAAAATTACCTAGATGTTGTTGAACGCACCGCATGTTTCCTGAATATAAACTAACCAGAAGCGTTTTAACAGTTCATTTGGTAATACATACAAAAATAAAAGAGCAATTGGGTAAGAATCGATGGAAATGGAGTCAAGGTGAACGAAATTTAATTTTTTGTTGCTACCTGAATATATTTTATGCGACCCACGATACATTCAAGCTTATTAAAACGATAATTTTTCTAGATAGAAAAGCCGGGTTTGTTTCGATTTGTTGTTGGACACATATTTATTTTGAAGTAGGTAAAAATGAATAATATTTATTGATGAATTAAAAATAATTATCCAGTTTATTGCTTCGTTAACTACTGTATGTGAAGCAAACCCGCAAGTTAAGCGAACCTTACACGAATTGGAAAAGGGTTAGGATATGCAAATTATGTATTATAAAGCAACCAAGCATGTGTAGGCCAAGAATCATCTTCTAACTTTACCAATGAGTCGAATATAAAAAGCATTCTAAAGACGCGCTGTAATGTGGATATCATTGTTTGGTCGCTGTAAATGATTGATTAAAAATAGAGTGAAGGAGTTATAACACTGAAAAAGAGTTGTCGGGTAATTTCCGAACAACTTAATGGTTATTTCAGAGTTTGACCGTTACAAGGAGAGGAAGTCAATAAGGCGTTGGTCCACCTCTGGTAAGAGTGAAGTTGTCACTCGGCTGGCATAGACTGATAAAGTTCCCGGATGATGTCCTGCGGAATTTCGTGACAATTGTCTCCAAGTGTTGGGCCAAATCGTCAAAATTCTAGAATGGGCCTTCCCATGACATCCCAAACGTGCTCTATGGGAGAGGGATCGGGCAATCTAGCATGTCAAGGAAATGTAAGGCAAGCTTGAAGACCATTCATAGCAACACATGTCGTGTGCGGTCGGGCATTATCGTGTTGAAAAGTAAGTCCTATGTGACACAAGAGGAACGGTAACACAACCGGTCGCAGGATGTTGTCAAAGTACCGATGTCAGTGCGCCAGAAAGGATAACCAAATGGGTCCAGCTATCAAAGGAGATGACACCCCAGACCATAACGCCTTGTGTGTCGTGAATAGTTAGGGCAGGATCCCCACGCTACCTTAGACGTCTCCATTCACATCGGCAGTTGACTTCGAACACAGTTGGAAACGGGAATCACTAAAGGTTATGCGTCCCCAGTCAGCGCAGTTCCACATTGATAGAGCCTCGCATCACTGCAATAGGACTTGACGGCGTGCAGGCGTGAGTGGTAATCGTTGAAATCGTTGGTGCGAGTGTAAATTCCGCTCTCTCAGTCGTCTATGGAGGGTCATGTAGGACACATGTGAGCGGACCATATGGTGTATAGTTGATAAGGACGAATCTGGTGCTGTGACAGCAGCTTTGACAATCGCTCTGTCTTCCCGCTCTGTGTGGCTCTCTGCCAAACGCAGCCGTTATGATTCTGATATCTGCCGTCGTTGACCCATTCCTGCCAACATCGTTTAATTACCGCATCGATTCGACCTAGAGGTCAAGCGATTCTTCAATTCGTCCAACGAGCCTTTTTCAATCCGCGATGGAACCTCTTTCAAACTTTGACATCTGTTCGTAATGTGCCCGAATCCTCTGGCGAGGCATTGTTACAGCCGACGTAAGATATGGCAGTCAAAATGCAACAGAAATTTTGACCATCACATGGAGAATCACTCCTTATATACTTCTACTGAATGCTCAACTCCAACACTCTGGAGCTCCTGCTATTCATTCATAAGACACCAAACTTTAATCATTTTCCTGTTCAATCGAAATGTCTTTGGAAACAAAATTTCTTTACAATCGGTGAACTCCTTGGTGCGTCAATTTTGTTTGCTACAGAGGTGTATACGTGTCTCATGAAAAACGAGCAGAATGATGCCATACCGGCTACTAACGACTAAATCGCAATTGGCCTTGGTAAAGGCGGACTTTCATATCGTAAAATATCGTTACCTGCTCGAGGAGCAATACTATGTGTATGGAAGAAATGGACCATGGAGATCAGAAAAAGTCATAATTCCTTGAAGTGGTTCACAAATGGTTCATTTAGATGACCCCATGGGACACCAGACTCTTCATCTGCATGACACTGACAATCCTTACATTGCTCCATTTGTGCGTTGGCACAACTTAGGAATGCATCTATGGATATGTCATTGTCTGCCTTCATAGTTGGAAGATATCTGTTGCAAATTAAACTATGTGTAAGGATTCCTACCCTCAAGATTCCCTTGTTGCTGAACCAATAACGCTTCTGACTACTATTGATTCACCAACACTGCCAATAGTTTCCCGATTGATAATAAGTTGTCTTCTCAGATAAGTTCCGCTGCAATCTGGATTTTAACGAAAGGCGCCAATTCATCAGATGCTACAGAGGTGAACACCCTTTCCCGAAATCTTATTCAAGGGCCATATTGGACAAACACATTATTATACCACGTTCCTAAAATTTAGATACATTCAATAAGCATGCAATTTTTAATTCAAACATACGTAGCAATTAGTTCCATCTGTATAATAACCATAATGTGTTTTCAGACTTAGACGAGTAAGAGAAAATATCTATGCTGAAATCTAGACATCCTTTCAAGTACTACGCAGCACTTCTGCAGTATCAAGCGACCAACTACGAATCTGGATAATGATTGATATCTTTAGAGTCATGTGCATGTCTTTGCATCCTTAGGTCTTGCTTGGCTACATGTTCATTGAAAACCAGGAACTAACCAAAAGTGATTAAATGGATATAAAGGAAAGCACAGGTAAATGTAATAAGTCAGCAAAATTAATAAAAAACAATTATTGCAAATTATATTTGCTTCAAAAATAAACCCAAAACAAATCAAGCACGTAATAGTCTCCAATATAATTTGAGAATAATTTTAATGTTTCACTGAAATAGGGGTAGTAAATTAATAACCCTTAAAAATTATTATCGTGTATTGTAAACGTGTTCGATTTTCGTGATCACGAAGGCGGACACAGTTGATAGCAACTTTCCTCAAGTGCCTACATAATTATTCACGAATTGTATGGATAACCACAGAAGAAAAAATAAAATAATAATTATTGCTACTGCATCATGGAAAAGAAGATAAGAATGAAAAGATAAAGTGTTATAAGAAAAATTTTAAATTCGACATCATATATATACGATATATATTATATACTTTAAAATGTGTAGATATTACTGCAAAATACTTTTCTGAGCGTGATGGGAAATAAAAATCCCACACACGATGAGACACGGTGGTATGCCATTCAAAATAAATTAAATATTATCTTCTAATCTTTTCGTTATCATCAGTAAATAAACCCCATAATAAGTTTCCTTTTTTAAACACCAAGCCAATAAAAACAAGAACTATGACAAATTTTACATTAATTTTATTTTTTCTGTTATTTGAAGCAATTGAGATTTTTTTTACTTAAGGCATCCTACTACTGACTAAGCGTAATTTGAGTCACTTAGAGAAAATGATGTCGCTTAACTTTGACACTCGATAAAAAGAAAAAATATTGCGTACTGCTGTGTAAGCAAGTAATTTCAAAAAATGATCTATTAATTAAGATTCCAAAATGGAATAACTCTTGCTACTTTTCTATGTGTGTAATTTTAAATTTATAAATATAAACAGTGAAAATTTTTGTAATAACTTAAAGAATTAAATGTTAGAGATGTTTGCCTTTCTCGCGAATGCGAATGCAATTTTCTTTTTAAAAGTCATGGCTTGATGACTTGTGAGTATAACTGGCTAAATTTCTTTCTTTCACTGTTTCAGCAATTCTTCGGTGTAGTTCAATTACATTTTCAATTGTTTTCAAATAAGCTAGAAGACAAAATCTTCGAACATTCATTTCATTAAAGTATTACAAAAATGTTTTCCATTTTATTTTTAAATTTATTGCTTGAATTATTGAGCTACACTCTTAAGATCGAGTACTTTAAAATAACGTTAGAGTTTGTAAAAAAGAAAAGTTTTTATTGGTTAGAAAAGTAGCAAGTGTACCTTTTAGAAGCTTTAACTAAATGGGGCATTCTTTGAAATAAGTTGCCTCAGTAATATTTTTTTTATCGACAATCAAATTTATGGGACATCATTTTCTGAAGCTACGCTAATTTTTACTACACCAGTACAGGTTTTTGCTTAATTTTTAACGGAGATAAATAGAGCGGCTGTGTAAGATGACGTTAGTAAAAACAATATATCAATCATTGGCGGCATGACCAAATAATTTTAGCGCGTTTTTCACATGTTGTATTTTACAATAATGCAACTAATGAACTTTTTACTAACAAAAGTAGTATATACTATACTTAAATTTTTTTTTTTTTAAATTAAAAATTATTAAATTTAAATATGATTCGGCTCATCTAGGGCACAAATGCAACCAAATGCCGAAAACCCGAAGTCAATCGGTTGCTTATTGGCTGAGAAAAAGGTACGACAAAATATAGAACGAAGACCAAGACGAGGACGAAGACGAAATTTGCGTCATAATAGCGCTTTTTTTACACTACGTGAAAAACGCGCTAAAAATCACTGTAAAATTGTTAAATTTGTGGTCACAGTACCTAATGATTTGATAGAGGATGTCAGTTTTCCACATTCTCAAAAATATGCCAGTCATTCACTTGACCAAGAGATATAGAAATTTTTATTTGTTTCAGAACTGATATACCACCTCCTTTCAACCCGGACACATTTAATGTTGTTTTGGGACACCCTGTATGTATCTTTCTACGACTTTAATGGAGAATTTTGATATAAGCGATTTTTTATCGAATGCTGTATCAGATGAGAAAAAAAAATCGTGCAAAAGTGTAGAATGTAAAGTTAATCTACCTATTAAGACATAAATAGATTGATAACTGAATTAAAAAAATCTCAAAATACGAATTAATATTTTTTTTTACCTATCCAGAAGTGTTTAACGGGTGTTAGTATGTTAATTGAAATAGATCGTTTTATTTTATAGAAAACAAAAAACAAAAATATTTGTACGGTTTTAAATAATTTCATTTCCTGTTCAGCGACGTGTACTACTTCCATTTTTGTTCTGTTACCAGCTGTAACTCATGTTCAATTATTTGAATACATTATTTTTTCTTTTTGTGATATTTTGTTAATATTGATGTATATGTTGAATGTTTTTGAACCACTTAATCTAATTAACTTTTTTTATCGCCCTCTGTTTTAATTTCCAAGATAAAATTCTTAATTTCTATGATTCGTTGCGCTAAAAATACGGTGGTATGTTTTATTTGACAACAGATAATTACTTTACAATTAGCACATTATTTTCAAACCCTAGTGAGTGAAGGAGTATTTTATTATCGTCGTACTATAAAACACAACACGCAGCACGTACTATATAGCAACAACGATGGTCCTCGTAATTTTTAATCACCTCAGCTGGTAATCCTGTCTCCAAACTACTACACTATGCCAACGGGAAGGCTTTATAGGGACGGCAAATTTAACATGAACAAACTCCTCTACACGGTGGATTTTCAGTGGCACTAGGGCTCGAACTCTTAATATGTCGGTCACGAATTTGTCACCATGACTACTAGGTCTTTCGAACATAGTTGACCTATAAAATGATATAGCAATGTACCCTGTTCATTAGATATTTTAAAAACTTTGCATAAAATTCTTATTACTGCTATATTAATGTTCTATTCAAATACGTAATTTTGTTCTTGAAAAACTAAAATGTTCACCGAGATTTAGGCACAGTTTATTTGGGCATCATTTGTACGTGATTCGAAAAATAAACTTAGGTAGATGAAATCCATAGAAAAATTTAGGTTCACGAATTTTTTGTCTAGACTTATGTCTAGACAAAAAATTTTCAACGTTTATTTTGGATTTTACAAACATCATATAAGTAGATAAATTCGATAGCAGCTCAGTTTTTAAAGGGTGTTTATTTTTCTAATTAAGAAGCTTAAAAAAAAAATTCTTTTAAGCTTCATTCTTCTTCACGCTTCTAAGCTAATATAATTGTGGCAAAGATTGCAATTGTGAATTAAGATACAAGTCATATCAAAAAGTGTGAAATCATGAATCAAATATAAAGCATTTACCTCGAGAAAAATTTGTCTAGTATGGAGTGTGACCACCACTGTGAACTGCTATAAAAGCCTCACAACGAGCTGCCATAGTGTTTATGAGAGTTTAAATAAGAAGTTTTGGGGCAAAGAAGCCTATTTATTCCAAAAGTGGGACTTTTAATTCTTAGGGGTCCAGGGAGGGGAACTAATGGGAGAAATGACTTTTCCGAGACCAACCCAAACATTTTCAATGGAATTGTGATCAGAATACCTCAAGAGTCAATCCATATGGCGAATATCTCCTCTTTAATGAAATTCATCAACAATGTGAATCTGTGTGTGTGTGTGACTGCGCCTTATCATTCATAAAAATGTAGCTCTGGCCCAAAGCACCCAGTAAACCCTTACATAACTTTCCAGGATCTCATCCCTATAGCGCTGGGAGTTGAAAGTACCCGCATCGAAAACGTACAGTGGGGTACAACTGCCCAACATTATGCAACTACACACACGAATTCATTGTTTTAATTGAAAACAATGATAAAATCCTCGTGCACCACAAAGTATCACACAGGGCTCACAGAAGTAAGTATTAAGCACACAATACAAAGGAATAAAGATAAAAAAAAGAAATTTAAAAATAAAATAAAATAATAATAATAATAAAATCTGTTGAGAGGAAGAATTACAAGTACTCATAACAAACTCACTGAACTTTTTAAAAGCACTTCTGGTGGGAAGCAGTCGAGGAAGATTCGGAGGCCAATTTACATTAAGTCCCTTGAATGCCAGTCTTAGGATATTCCGTTCTCTTTCAAACTTGGAACACAGAAGGAGCACATGTTCTACATTTTCCTCTCCACCAATATCGCAATCACAGGAAGATGACGGAACTAAATTAAATTTGTCCAAGTAGCTTTTGTCACTATAAAAATGTGTCGATTTTAATTACTTTGGAGGGACTTTAATTACTTTCTCTATTTTCTCTCTAGGTGAAGATTGACGAGAATAATTTTGTCGGGAACATTTCGACTCCTCACTGAAAAGAACACGACCCCCTTCTTGTGACATCCACAACCGATGTTTTCTGCATCACAATATCCAGTTTTTCTTGTTGGATGCTGTCAAAGGGACGCACCAGACTGGATGCTGGTCCTTAAGGAAAGTCTCTGAAAAACGGCTGAAGGCTGTTTATCTTCGATATTCTTCTTACAAACACAGCAGCAAGGTCACAAGCAAGCCGAGGAGACGTTGTCGATCTATGTCGTCGTGTACTTAATGCCAAATAGCGATCCTGTGCAGATGTCGATGCTCTGTGGCACCTTAGCCGACCATCCTGGTGGCAGTATTAGTTGCTTGAAATTCATTTCATAATTGGAAGATCATTTTCAGGCCACTTCTGACCATCGAGTCACCACCACTTGAGACTGGAGAGCTTCAAGCCTTCCTACGATTCTCAATCTCAAGGAATCATCAAAACGATTATGAAAAGTCCCTCTCATTGTAAACAGACTAATTAATTTCTTTTAATTCAATATTCACAAAACTGGAGGCAAAATTCCTACATGCTTGAACGGTCTCAATCCAATAGTTCTGCAAAAACTAACACTCAACAACTTCTTTTCCTGAACCAAAGGTTGATATTGTACTATTCGATTTTCAAAATATGTGTAAAATACAAGTTCTATCAGTTTTACTGGAGGTATTTTTAAATTATGATGAAAAAAATGTTTGTGACCTTAATTTTGGGGACAGGAGTATATATATATATATATATATATATATATAATCTCTCTTTGAAGTGTCATTTTCTTTTTTTAAAAGAACTAAGAACTTTTTCATTTAAAGATTTAAATGTATCCGTTATCATGAATCCTTTAACTTTATTTTTATCGTGAGAGATTTGTAATCATACCTGTCAAAGTTATTATATTATATGTATTATATTTACGATGCACACAACAATCACACACATGCATAAACAAGGCTTTAGAACTTTATTTTCTAAATCTCTTAAAGATACTTTTTTTTATATTAAAAACCAATGATAAAATCCCTGTGCACCACTAAGTATCACACAGGGCTTACCGAAGTAAGTATTAATCATACAATACAAAGGGATGAAGAAAAAAACACCTTGAGGCTAGGAAGGATTACAAATACTCACAACAAATTTATAGAACTTAAGTACTTCTGGTGGAAAGAAGTTGAGGAAGATTCGTAGGCCAATTTACATTAAGTCTCTTGAGCGCCAGTCTTAGGATATTCCGTTCTCTTTCGAACTTGGATTAAAGGTACTTTGAAATATGTCTAAAATATTTTAACTTCTCAAAATCGAAGCAGAGAAATTGTCTCTAAAAACTTATAAAACCGACTATAAATATTTTCAATTTGAGCAACATAATTTTACTATTTAAAGTTATACTTATACCGTTGATGCTAGCTATGTAATATAAATTCGATAATAATTTCAAGATCTTTCAAAAGAGTATTTGCCTTCTTATTTCTCTAAAAGAGATACAAACAATGGAGAAAAATTTTTTCTTACTTTTTCTCTCTCTCGTACATTAAATATGTTCTATTACGGGAAAATTTCTTTCTAATTTCTCATGCAGGATAAAATAGTATGCTTTTTACTTTTCTGTTGTGTTCTACAGAATAAGACTATTTTCATGTAAAGGAAAAATTATGAACATTTTTCCTGAGCAAAATATAACGGGTATATAATATTAATAAATCTGACTAATGTAAGAGGATTCTGAATTTTTCATGCTCTTTTGTATGAGATTTGTTCTTTCAAAAGAGATTTTTTCTAAAATACTAAATCTCAGTGGTGATTAAATGCAAATTTTCCAATGTTCCGCTAGAGATAATTTTAGTTATTAACCCTTTATCTACTGATGGTTCTTATAAGTACCGTCCACTTTAAAATATGATAGAATAATCATTTTTACGAATGTTCTGATGGTATTTGCCAGGAGCATCCTTTTAATTCCACTTTTCCAGGATAGACAGAAATATGGGTTCTATGATAAGTATTTTAGCTAGGAAAGCAAATAGTTTTAAAACTGAAGTTGTGCGTTTTCAGCTGCCATTTGATCGGAATGCCAAGATTGTCATTTTTTGTTCCACAAAAGTAGTTAAAGTCAGAAGGTGTCTTCTTTTAATATGTTAGAAAACTATTTGACCATTTATTTTAAGGTATTCGACTACTTGCGACAACTTTTTTTTTAAAAAAAGAAGGTATGGGGATTTTTTGGTTGTTTTTAGATTTGTTTAGTACATTTTAAGAAAAATGTGCTAAAATTAAGAAGAGAAAAAGAAATTATTATTACTAAAATGGGAAAAAATGGGTAAAAATTGACAAAAAATAACATAAACGGGGTTTATTTTGTACCAAAAGTTTATGAACAAATTTTCGATTTTTAATTCTGATGTGTTGATATGTTATTCATTTTGAAAGGACCTTCAGGATAAGGGATATTTTAATTTGTACAAAAACTAGAGAACCTTATCTTAGTTATTACATGGAATTGCTTAAAGTAACAGTGAATACATTCACATAAGGGACTAAATTTTGTAATAAAACAGTGATTGATAAATCTGAAGGTTAAAACCTAATATTAAACAGAACATACACAAAAAATGTCAGTTAATTATTTTCAAAACTTTTTTAGCAATTGCTGTCCCCTTTAAACATTTACAAAAAAACACATTTCGGGTAAAATGCGTTTAAAAGTATGACATCTTGCTTAAAGTAATAGCATCTTCTTTTACTAAAACACTCGTAGCTTTTGTTCCATTGAACGGAGAATGATAACCTTGGTATTTTTATAAAGATAATAATATGGTTTATAAAATAAAATAATAAAATAAATTAAATGTAAAAAAACTTTTTTAAGAACAAGCTTTTATTTAAACGCGCTAAAAAGAATAAAAAATAAACTTTTCCTTTAAAACTTTTTTTACTATCAACTTATAACGTCATTACACAATTTATATGATATAAAAGCTTGTCGCAATGTTTAAGTACTCATATTTACTTAGTTTGAATTTTTTAAACCAAAATCAATCAGGTCAAGTTATTTATTTTACTTGTTTATCTACTCAGGTATATCTCGCGACAAGCTTTTATATCATATAAATTGTGTAATGACGTTATAAGTTGATAGTAAAAAAAGTTTTAAAGGAAAAGTTTATTTTATTCTTTTTAGCGCGTTTAAATAAAAGCTTGTTCTTAAAAAAGTTTTTTTACATTTAATTTATTTTTTACTTTTTAGTTATCGCTGGACAGGTTTCTCAGCCTGTTCAACTCATTGAACGCTGGTTCGCCATCCCTGGTTTAGCTGAATTAATTCTCGCAAAATGGTATTAGACTAAAAACACAATTTTTTTAAATCCGTAATTTTTAAGCAATTTTTTCAATCTTCGTGCAGATTTTGGGTAACATTGTTCTACACACGAAAAAAAAAAAAGGTTTAGTGAGATTATCTTCATAAATGACAAAGTTATTAAATGTTTAATTAAAATTTTGACTATTTGTGAAAAACTTAAAAAATATATTATTTATTTGACATATTTTGAAGATAAGGGATATATTTCTCTAACACATTAGAAGAAAATTTTAGTTATTTATTAAAAAACTTCAAAAGGCATTTAAATATTTGTATCTATACAAATAAATAAAATTGAAGTGTCTGTTTGTAATTTCAAATTAGCAGCTTTTTACTTAATGCACTAAAAGTATATACGGTACTCATAACAAAAAACCAATTTTTAAAATTTTTTGTCTGTCCTGTCTGTCTATCTGTCTGTCCTGTCTGTTTGTTCCGGCTAATCTCGGAAACGGCTGGTGCGATTTTAAAAATTCTTTCACTAATGGAAAGCTACATTAACGGGGAGTAACATAGGCTATATTTTATTCCCGTATTCTTACGGGAACGGGAACTATACGGGTGAACGTGAAACTGAATGCCAAGATGAACGCCAAGCTGAGCTAATGAAGTCGTTGTTTTGGTTACTGGCGACCGATGGCCTTCATGAGACATAATAGTGTTACGCGCACATGATAATACGCTGACACGTGCCGTAATTTTTTTTTTTGGATAGTTATCTCACTGTTCAGTTAAGTAGAGCATCGGCTGTTTCGGATGCACTTTTAAAAATAATAAATCAAGGCTTCATAAGCAAAAAGCAATGCAAGAAACAAAAAATTGATAAGTTTTACGGTTAGTTTTAATCCTTTCTTTTTTTTTTTTTTTACATTTTTAGTCACATTTAAACAATAGTTATTATAATCCCAATCTATATCTATACAAATAAATAAAATTGAAGTGTCTGTTTGTAATTTCAAATTAGCAGCAATTGTTTGCGGGGGTTTAAGGGGCGTTAGAAATTCCGATTTTTAAGTTATTAGACGTACAGTCTTGAAACTTAGTAAGTACATTCCTCTCATAGGGTAGAGATACGCTACAAAATGGGTTTCGTGAAAATTGCCCTCAAGTGGCGTTGCGGGACTTAAGGGGCGTTATAGATAATTATTTCCATTTTTAAACTATTAGACGCACAGTCTTTATATTTGATAAGTAGATTTCTTTTATAGAGTAGAGATCAGCTATAAGAAGGTTTTGTGAAAACAGACCTCTAAATGGCGTTGCGGGGGATTTAGTGGCGTACTAGATAAATATTTTCGTTTTTAAACTACTTCACCTCCCTGCTTGAAAATTGGTAGGAATGTTTCTTTCATGGAGTAAATATCCGCTACAAAACAGGTTTGGGAAAAATTGACTCCCAAGGGGTGTTGCGGGGTGTTAAAGGCAGATATAAATAATTATTTCTATTTTTAAACTATTAGACGCACAGTTTGAAATTTGGTAAGCAGATTCCTCTCATAGGATAGAGATACACTACAAAATGTGTTTTGTGAAAATCGACCCCTAGGCCGCGTGGCGGGGGTTCAAGGGGCGTTATTGATAAATTTTTTTTCATTTTTTATTTATTGGACGCACAGTCTTCAAATTTTGCTAAGCAGATTCCTTTCATAGTGTGCAATTCCCCTACAAAATTGGTTTTGTGAAAACAGATCCAGAAGTGGCGTTGCGGGGGCTCAAGTGGCGTTATAGATAATTATCCCCATTTTTAAACTATTAGACGTACAGTCATGAAATTTGATAAGCAGATTCCTTTCGTAAAGTAGAGAACCGCTACAAAATGGGTTTCGCGAATATGAACTACTAAGTTTAATTTCGGGAGATTAAGAGGCGTAATTGATAAATATTTCCATTTTAAACTATTTGATCATCCTGCTTGAAAATTGGTAGGCATGTTCCTTTCATGGAATAGAGTTCCTCAAACAAAGAGTAAAACGAAAATTGACCCCCAAGGAGGGTTGCGAGGGGTCAAGAGGAGTTACAGAAAAAAATTCCTGTTTTTAATTGTTAGACCCATATACTTGAAATTTGTTAAGCATGTTTCTTTTGTTGAATAGGGATCCACTAAGAATGTATTTTAAGCAAATCAAGTTGTGGGGGGGACGTATTGACGAAAAAAATTACTTTTTTCGAGCTACAAAAACTATAATAATGAAATTTGGTTTGCATTTTTCTTTTGTTGAGTTGAAATCCGCTAAGAGCGGTTATTTTGGAAAACGGCTCTCAACGGGATTACGGGGATATTGATAGTAAAACTTTTGTTTTTTTTTCTGTTAGATTTAGACTTGAAATTTGGCTTGCATGTTCAATTTATGGAGTAGAGATCCACTGAAAATTGGTTTTGCGGGAATCCACTTGGTTTTTGGGTTACGAAAGAGCAAACATCATTCTATGCTTCAATTTTAGAGATTTTTAGAAAACACAAATTAGATGAGTTCTGTCCCTTTTTTTTATCAACAGGCGACAGTTATAGGTATAAGTATATATTTCAATACAATCGAATTCTTAATGCAGGACTTAGATATGAATAATTTATACATATATATAAGCAGTAAAAATTTATAAAACATCATGAAATTCCCAGCGAAGCGGGCGGGTAACAGCTAGTTAATCAATAAAATGCTTAAGACTCAAAACGCATTTTGTAATCAAAAAAGAAAGTTTTATCAAATAATGATAATTTTTTGCTGCACATTGAATATCTTCTACGTAAGAATCTATTTTTTTTTAATTGCTCAGATCATCTTTAGAAACTTGATTTTGAAAAAAATCAATAATTAAATTCAAATAAAATTAACAGATTCTATTTGTAATTAAATTTAAGGACACATGTCGTAGTGTGTGTTTAGATTACTGGTGATAAAATGAGGTATATTTAAATTACTTGTAGGCTTAAAATTAGAAAATTTCTTTAAAAAATTCCTTCATTTTATTATAAAATAATTTTTTTTAATCGAAAATATATTGCATTTCTAGATAATATTTTTCTCTTATTGTTTTCCTAGTGGATTCCTTTTGATGGGTAAGATACATAAAAAAATGATCTTTCCGATTCTGTAATTATTTTTTGTCTGAGTTTCATAGATTAAAGTTAGATAAATTATTTAAAGAGTTTCTTCAATACTCCATCTCAGTTTAACTTGGCAGCGTTGAGAAAGGTATACAATGTTCCAATCTACTTGAAAAATAGCTCTACTTTTTTGTTTTGAATTTAAATCCAAGAAAATAGATAGAAATTTGTAAAAAAATTGCATACGTTGTAGAAATTAGATTGTTTTTACGTTGTAGAAATGTAATTATTTTTTATACAAAGTTAATTAATACTGTCAATAGCGCAACGTTATGAAATTCCAGTTTGGCTGAAAACCGATTTTCTACGCCAACTTTTGTCATTGTTGTAACAATAAAATTATTACAACAATGCAGATATATCCAAGTTGGCGCCCAAATCTAGTTTAACGTTTTTAATTAATATCTTTTTAATTAATTGCAATATCGGAATATAAATGGTCAAAACATGCATTGTCATCCAAACTAAACGTGTATACAAAATTTCAGCTCAATGGGAGGAAGATATCAGCTTCAAAATTGAGTTGCAAGATTCCACCCGAACAAATTACATACATACATACATACATACATACATACATACATACATACATACATACATACATACATACATACATACATTGTAAGTTAAATAAAAGCTTTTAATAATAAATAAGCCGTTCAATAACCGATTGCCAGTAGACCTTCTCTGCATCATAAAGTCTTTGTTGAGCTGCATCAATGGTACATAAATTACGCAAAGACATTTTGAGTTCACTGCATTTTTTGAACTATGTTTAAGGTGAGATGCACTACTTTCATGTGTTTTCGAAATGTGGGTTAAATATGCCAAATCATTACACCCATTCTTATTAAGCTATGAATGCTTCTCACTGAATAGTTTACATGGGAAGAGAGCAAAAAACTGCGTTTCGGGAATTTGAATATACTAAGTAGTTTCTAAATACTTTTTCTCCATTCGGTAATGTTCTATAATAGAACGATTCTGAAAACTTTCTGCCAGAATTATCTCTCGGAAAATGTTTGGTTATCAAGCGGGAAGGGCCATTTTCTATTAAATAATCTCTAATTTTTATAGAAATTGTATCAGGCCAGGTAGCTGGATCGCTTAACTCAAAATCAGAATATCGATTTTTTGAGATATGTTATTATCGGGTGAATTTTCTACTTCAACATCTAAGTTTTCTATTGGTACAATCGTGGTTTCTTCTTGATCATATTCTGGTAAATTTACATTTCGAAATAAGTTTTCAGTATGAAATTCCAAACCAGATGCTGATGTTGAAGGTCCTGGTTCAATTGCTTGACCGTCTAATCCTGTTGTGTTTTTGAGATATTTATTTAGAGATCCCGCCAGTTTCTGATTAGCTTTCTCTCGTTGCAATTTCCTTTTTCTATTTTGTGCTCCAGATTTTTTTTCTTTTTAAGAGAACATGTTTCTAAAAAAATATTTATTGCACTAAATAAAAAAAAATTAATTTACATTTCATTTACAAAATGCATTATATGATTTTCTCTCAATATATTATTTGAAACTCCATTTATGTCATTTGCTACTAAATAAAGATTCAGGTAAAAAAGCTAATTTACCTAAAAATTAAGAAATATTTTTTTTTAGAAAATTTATTTTTCAGAATTTAGTGTGAAATTGTATCTTCTTTCTGCTGATTCAAAATATTTAATTAAATTAAACCAATATTAAAACAAAGTACTAAAAAGAATTTGTTATAAGCAATTGAAATATTGAAAGCATCTCAAGTACATAAAAATTTAATGAAAAAGCTATAATTATTAGTATTTTTTTTATTATTTGGAAATTGAAATTGTATACAGAAATAGATAAATCAAATTCTGCCCAATTAAGGGTAAGATTTATCTGGGTTTTTTAGAGATAAATTAAAAGTTGCTTTTTGAATTATTTTGTTAATTTGAAAGACAAAAGTTTTCCTTAATTTGCTTCTTTTTATGAAAAAAAATAGACTGGACATTACTAACCGAGGAGATTTAAAGTAAAACCTAACTAAATTTATGCTAAGTATTAAAAATGTGTTACTAAAGCGTCATAAAAGCATTTGTTTTTGCTCTCTTATTCTGTGTAACAGGTACTAAATTTTAACTTTTGTCTAATAAATGCTTAAAAAATTAACATGCATTTTTTAGTTTTTCACACAACACTTCACTACAGATAGTAAAGTAAATGTGTTTTTAAAATAGCAGCAAGCTACCACATTATACCTACTGTCCAAAACACATTTGAAGTTCAGGAATTTGCAAAAATTCAGTATTAAGTAAGCAAGGGCCCAGATCGAAAAACATGACAAGTTTGAGATTCTCTATTCTAATCAATGGTACTGAGGTGCACTGTTTCTTATTTCATAACTCAATACAAATACTCGGTTCGAATCCCGGAGAAGGCATGGATGTTTGTGTTGTAATCTTTTCTTCTGTCTGTGTTGTTTACCCCCGTGTTATACGTTCGGTGGTGCACGGGGTTTATAAATGTTAAAAGAAAAAAAAATACAAATACTCATACTAATTTAATCTGCAGAAAATATATATTGCTACAGGTACTCAGTTACTCTCTTCTATAAACTTGCAAATTTTCTGCCTGTAAATTGATGTTTACATAGAAATTTTTAATAATTTACTGTAAATATTTTTAAAAAAAATTTTTCTTATTGCAATTCATTAAAATTCCCTTCAGTTTGATTGTTAGAGGAATATCTAAAATTTTAATTTTAGAATTTCTTTGTCTTTTGGTTGAATTGTTTGGCAATGATAGTAGGTTTATGCATAAAAAATTTACAAATTTAATGAAAACTTATTTAGAATATTTTTTGATATTTGTATGTTTGAAAAGTTACATCGTATACATACCTTACAAAAGATAGTATAATTTTTTAAGAACTGTTATATTCAACTCTTTTTTTAAAAAAATAATATTGCGCAGATATAATGCTTGACATGGATTTTTTTTCGTAAAAATTAATGTAAATTACATACTGTTCTATAACGTACATTAACACTTTTGTGTAATTTTTTCACTTTTTCTTTCATATTGGCTTATATTTAAGATATTAAGATTGTACAATGCTCGAAGAACTGTTGTATATCTGTTGATTTTTTTTCAATGATATTCTATGAAAAAGTAAGATATCGTGTACATAAAATAAAAAATTCTCAAAAATGAAAAAAAAAAAACTTTTTTCCCCTTCTTTTTGTGATTTGAAGTAAATTTCAAATGCTTTACGATATGAGTAGGGTATTCCAG
Organism: Trichonephila clavata; assembly: GCA_019973975.1. Classification (NCBI taxonomy): domain Eukaryota; kingdom Metazoa; phylum Arthropoda; class Arachnida; order Araneae; family Nephilidae; genus Trichonephila; species Trichonephila clavata. The sequence goes on along the minus strand of BMAO01016405.1, from coordinate 8,981 downwards.
AATAATATATTTCTCATAAAGTAAGAATAATTTTAACACAAATGTGTGTATTTCTGTAACCAAATGTTCAGTGAATAATCTGGTTACGATAAATTTGAATTTTTAAATCTTTGCATGATAAGACATAGACAGTATTATATTCAGAATATGATGAATTGTGCAAATATAAATCACATCCCAAATGTTGTACAAAAAAGTAAATGAATTTTTCAACAAAGAATAGTTCTACAAAATTAAGACAAAAAATTTCATATTAGCCAGCTTTTCTATCATTTACACATGTTGTAAGCATTAATTTACAGTCAACTTTTGTTTCCTTGTTTATTATGAAAGCAAATCTTTCTGTTTCTGAAAGCTAGTTTTTCTGTAGTATCATTTGGATCAAGAATATATTATTGCATTTATTTTTATTATTTTTTATAAAGAAAAATTCAGAAAATTTATAAAGTAAAGTGAATTTTAGACCGGGGATTGGTATACTTTCAAGAAAGAATCACTTGTTAGTGAAACAAGAAATCGAAAGTATCAGACACCTACTTGATATGAGCTTCCGGGGAAAAGGTCCCCCATCCCAGCAACAGTCGCGTTAAGACCTTCATGCTCCAATTAATATTTTTTATATTATTTAAATAAAGTTTTACACAACAGACATTAACATTTAGCATTCCTTCAAAAATGAAGAAATATATTATTTATTTATTTTTATTTCTATAGCTCGATGCAAGTGCGATCAGTGTCAAAATATCAATGCTAGAAATTAAACTTTGAAGTCTCGTGAAAAAAACTTCAATACCAGCTCTACCTTAAGTACTACTTTTTGAAATTTCATGTTTACACTAATAATTAAGCTTTATAAAACTGTTCTTGCACAGAAAAGTGTGTTTTTGGAAGATGTATTCAAGCAAAGAAAACAAGTATTGAGGCATATTAATCAACATAAAAGTGCTATAAAAGTACATAAAATCTTAAAATTAGCTTATGTAACACGGAAAATTTACAAAATAAAAAATTTTTTTAATTAGATTTCATTAAGCCAGCCATTATTTTCACTGCCTCCTTTGTGAAGGAAAGCAAATAATAAATGTATGTTTTGATTTTATTTTAATATGATAAAAATGTTTGTGCATTTTTTAAGTCTCAAGGGAAAATACAAAATAAATCAAAAATAAATTTAAAAAAATAAAAATATTGAAAATAACAAGAATTTTTAATAAGTAAAGTTTGCAACACTGAACAAACAACGAAAATAATTTAGGTGAAATCCCTACAAATTCGAAATTACTTTCAACTGAATTGCGACGATTACCGTTATATGTTCCAACCTTTTATATTTATATCTTAAATTTGGAAGAAATCGTTAATTCGGCTGCCCTTGTGTATAGATATCCTGCTTAGAATCTAAAGAAATTCATGATACCAAAAAGAGTGTTGTAGATCGCGCGATAAAGCAGTGCCTCTCAAACTTTCAATATTTGCGGATCAATTTTCAGTCATAATTTTCATCGCGCCCCACTTCTTACAATAACAATGTTCTGAATGCAATTATAATGTACTTTGATGTTAAAGTACAATGCAATACGACTTTAATTATAAACGCACTAATTAGATAAATATTAAGTTTTGTAAATAAATTTTGTATATGACAAGCCCAAGAGAGTCACTAAGAATTAATGAACTTGTTTTTAATTGAATATTGATAAATTAATTATCAAATACTTTGTGCAGAACTGATACATTTAGAAGTAGTGCGTATTATATCAGTTTCAATGTGTATTTCATTTTTTATTATATAAGAGTATGTATTGCTTTGTATATATATATATACTTGTAAGAAAAGTCTGCGTTCACCAACTACTGCTGACATAAACGACGAAAAAAATTTTAAAAACCCGAATTTGAAATTTTTTTAAAAATTATATTTTATTTAGTTTATTCCAAGTATTGAGAATAAACAAAAGTAATCTAAGTTTCCTTTCATAGCTTTGAAAATAAGGACAGATTTGTAGCGAAACCAACAAAAATCAAGCAGAAAAAGTCTGCGTTTACTGTTTTATAAAAATTATTTAAAAAGGATAATGAGCTATTTAATAGCTTGTTGGATAACTCCGTGTGTTGAAAACTTCCTGAAGTCGTTTTGGCATTGAATTAACAAATCTAGTGGTTTCTTCAGTGCTTATTTTCTCTCATTCGTCGTTAAGAACACACTTTTCTAGCAAGTATATATTTTTAAAAAAAATATACAAAGGATTGCCAAACCACAACATAATGTACCTTTATACATCACGCAAAAAATATTAAATATTAAACTTTTAACTGAATACAAAATCAACCGGAGTCTGAATAAACGAAGTCAATCATGTAAAACATTAGAGAGTATTTATAATATTTATTAAAACTGGAAATCTCTAACGATAGATAACTTGGTTTCTCAGTTAAAAACGAACACTAAGAAAGACTATAAAATAATTTTAGATTTAAAATTCTTACGAAAGAAAAAAAGTTATCCCTTACATGATTCTTCATTTCTGAATCCCCGGATGAACTGTGTGTGTGTGGACCTTAAATTCGATCATAAATACTGCAACTTTTAAGAAGGAGAGTTCTTTGTATGAAGCAAAAATGATTTCATGAAAAAAGAAATAAAAAACTGATACATTTCAATATGCTTTCTTCTCATTATGCTTCATTTGATTGAATACTCATAAATCTATCATGAAATGCTCTAATTTAAAATGCTCTATCTGCTTTTCCAAGTATCGTAATACTATTTTACTTGAAAAAAGCATAACAAACGTACGTTATTTACGACTTTGCTAAATGAAATTGAAATGCATGGGGAAAGGGAGGAACTAATGTCGCCAATAATTTTCTCTGCTGCTTTTCAAAAAGTAAATCATGTCTTTTTTCCCCTCCCTACTGCTAATATAATATATACAGTAATAAAAACTTGAATTTTTTTGTATCTTCCTAGCATTTTATCCAATTCTCTGTCTAAATTTGTTAGTAACTTAGGTTTAAAAAGGAAATCCATTTAAAAAAAGTATCTCTCATCGCCTGGATTACAGCAAATGAAAGAAAAAGTTTTTTGATTTGGCTATGGATAACCATAACCAATGAGCTTATGAAAGTTTTGATTATGAAAGACGTTTGATCGCTGATTACAAAAGTGCGGGGTTGCAAGTTACGCCACTGGTTATCAAGCCCTTCTTGGGAAGGGGGGGGGGCGCCCCACAGATCGAGAAACGCTGCGATAAAAATTTTATTTCGAGATTTGAGAACAATTTAACAACAGATATACATGACACAAAATATGATTTGAGGAAGAGAAGCCAAGCGATTTACATAATAATTTGGCCAATAGTGAAACGAAGAATTGATAATTTAGATATAAAAACGAAAGAAAATAATTGGCTTTTTAATAAACACTGGGCGGTTGCACGTTCTCTGTAATTTTAATTTTTTTCTCTTTTTTTCACCCTGTAATTTTTTGCGCCCCCAAATCTTTTGGGCCCTAGGCATGTGCCTAAGCGGAAAAGCGGGCTTGGTAATGGGGGGCTTTGAAATTAACTGTTTTTCGGAGGGAATGTACGGGTATAATTGATGACATTAAAATTATCCGGACCATGATCTTATTAAGACGGAATCGAGAACGAGTGATGCCCCCACTGAGAGCGAAGTCCTGGGCCCAGGCCTAGTTGACCCATGCCTTGAGACGTACCTAACTACAATAAAATACGACTTTATTATAAACCGCACTATTTATCAAGATAAATAGTTTGTATATGACAAGACCAGGGGAGTTCTAGTAATTACTAAACTTGTTTTTAATTGAATATTGATAACTTAATTATCAAATACTTGTGCAATACTGATACAATTATAAGTAAAGTGTATTATATCAGTGGGAATGTGTGTTTTATTTTTTATTATATAAGAATGTATTTACTTTGTAATTATTTTAAATTGTAAATTATTTTATCAAATTGATAATTATTTTAAATCTTTTGTTTTCGATTTTTGGCGATACGTTCGCGCTCACAAGAAGGGTTATCACGCTCTCCTGGAGGGCGCGCCCCACAGTTTGAGAAACGCTGCGATAAAGATTTTATTTCGAGTTTTGAGAACTCGAAGAACATGAAGCAAAATATGATTTGGAGAAGAAAAACCAAGCGATTTACATAATTTTTAAAATTTATTTTTTATCATTGCAAACAAAAAGAAACAAAACAACGACGTTGAGCCTCTACATCTTCTCATCATATAATGAAAAAAAAATTAATGCCCATACAAATCATTCCCATTTCCTGTTGTTACATGTTACAAATTCTTAGATTTTGAACACGTTCTGTATAATAGCGCGAACTCCACACGGAACGTGTTTTTATTGTTCGTATCCGAAATCAAATTTTGTTTTACACAAATGAAAACAATCCACAGAAACAAAATTAAATTAAATTAAAATATAAAATTTTAAAAAAAATCTTATTTTATTGCTAAGAAAATATAAAACATCCAAAATTGCAAGTTTTTTATTAACAACTTTTATGTAAGTAACATTAAAAAAAAACTAAGTACTATAAATTTTGGCGCCCCCTGCCCCAGGCGCCCTTGTGCGGTGAACAAAACCAATAGTAAGAAAAATAACTATATTTTTAATAATATCTTGCAGTCTATAGTTAAAATGATCATTTTTAATTACTTTTACCAAATAATAAAAAATTCTAAATTTTGAATTTTATATGAAATTTTTAATTTTGCCCAATTAAAAGTAGAAAAAAATGCATATTTTAGAATTTTTTCTCAGTGAGACTATTTACTTTAGCAGCAGTACTTTAATTTCAAAAAATTAATCCATATTTTTTGTTTTCAAAATAATTTTTACGGAACAATATGAATAAAATTGAATTTTTCAGAAAATTTCAAATTTGATAATACAATATTGGAACATTGGCGTGTAAAAGGTTAATAAAATATAACTTATTTAGTATATAGAAATAATTTTAAGAAAGTTGGAATAAAAAACAGAGGATAGCTTTTTGTACAAAACGTATTTGTAGTTATTTTCAAGCACAAACTCAAACTTTCCTAAGAATGATGTAATTGTAAACAGTATCTTGAATGCCTATAGATTCTTAGAAAACAAGACCCATTTTTGGGAGGGGGGGGGGAAACATCTCTGTTACACAATCCACTGAAGAGTCAAATTACCACCTTTCACCAAGGGAACGCAGGGGAAATTTCATGTATCCTTCCGCAAGAAGGCGGAGTTGCAAGTTTACTTTCCCCTCATTCCAAATATGCAATGCTGACTTATTTAATTACTCGCAAATAAATTAGTTTAAAAATTTTAAAGTATATGCGTTTGAAAGAGCATAAAAAATAAATTATTTCCGCTTTTTTACTTTTTTTATCCGATAATTGAAAATATTTTTATGATCGTTTCAACGCACTAAATGTAAATTTTCAAGCTTTTAATAGATATTTAAAAATATTTAGAAATTTTTTTTAAAAAATCGAAATTAAGAGAAACATTAATTTTTTTTTTTTATCTTTAGGATGCATTTTGTTTCATACAGTTAAAAGCAATACCTTAGACGTAAATTGAATTATAAGAAACTCCATAGGATTAATTAACATTACGCTCGGGTTTTCGTGGTGGCGTGTCACCGGGAGCCTTAAGTGAAGTGTGAAGAAATGTGTTTGTATACTCGTCATGTGATTCCGACTTGGGGCCGCCTCTCTGTGTATTGAGCCCATAATGTCTATAGGGATACCGATTTTGAACGCTTATCTCGATACCGTGTCAAAAGTGATCAAACTCTGTGCGGTCAAATTGTGAAATTTAATTGTATTAATTTGAAACTTCAATTGTATTTTCAAAATTTTGCTAATTTTGAATGACTTTGCATCTGGGCAGAACCGGGGAGCAGATAACCACTGCCACCACTTTGAAACTGCCCTTTACTTCTCTTAGACCAATCTTAAAATATGGATTTCCCATTTATTTTTGGGCTTACAATTCCTATCTTAACAGGCTGGAGAGAGTTCAGGTCAGTGCAGCAAAATCATTTCAGGTCTGCGGCATGGCACTCAAGACAATATTGATCTTTTCGAGTGCGACCTACAGCCATTGAAATTGAGAAGAAACTCTGATCTTGTGAATATAAGCTAATTAGTTACGATGATCGAAACAGAACCTCCTCCTACTTCATGAATTGGGTTGATAATTGCAGATTAAAAAGTAATTGCCCTTTCTCTCTAGCATCTTCGCAGTACTCTGCTGTCAACTCGCCATATTGAACATCACTTTATATAACCATATTTCAGTCCGGCCAAAGTATTCAGTGGTATCCACTTATACACACGAAATTTTACTATCTAAGTGTAAAAGCTAATGAGAACCCTGATTTTGTGAGACAGATGGCCCTTGAGTCATATAACTTGTGATGCTCTTCAAATTTATACTGATGGTAGCAAAAGAGGTCAAAACCATTCAAGCAGTGGTGTCTATGTTAAAACCTCTTCTACTCTCAGTATCAAATACAGAAATTCAAACTCTTTTTCTGTTTTCAGATCAGAGCAAATTGCCATTGAGAAGGGTCTTAACTATGTTGACAATCGCGCTGAACCCGACTTTAAAAGCATTTGGATATCGACCGATAACCGTACCTCTATCCAACATTTAAGAGCGTCTTCGAAATTTCACAAATCTGCTTTATCCAACAGATGGCGTTGTTTGCAACTCGGATGACGTCATAAAGATAACTTTTGTTTTCTGGAAACCTATCCTTACTATAGCAACGGGGTGTGGTTCAGAAATGATTGACAGATGTAGTCGGTATGAGAGCGCATGCGCTCTTTGAAGAACCAGATCGAAGAGAGGAAAAACGTGTCAGCAAACGGGTAGGGGGGTGAGGAAAGAAGGGAAAGAGTTTTCTACAAATAGTTTCAATGTTTGAATAAGGTTCTGTCACTGCCGCACAAAATTGGGTGCGGAAACATTTTTTTTTGAAAGCTGTGCTAGTGGATAGGTATCAAAATGTGCATTGCACTTCTAAGTATATATAGTTCTGGAATCTACTCAAAAATACATTTTTCTGCAGAAATGATGAGGCTAATCAGTCTAGATTTGTCGGAAAACATAGGATATATTTGCTTAATTTGGGTATAATTATTATGTGAGTTTTTCCCATTCATATGGAAAATAATTGAGTGTAATGCACTTGATATTTTGTCACATGAATTATTGTATTTCAGGGTAGGCCTTTGAGTACAACATTTTTGAGGTAATTCTATTGTAGAATTTTACTGTTTCCTAGTTTCGGATGACATTTATCCTTTTGTGGAAATTGGTATTGTAGTTTAGAAATCATGTAATTAATTTCAACTTTTCTATAAAATCATCGTTATAAGGCTCTGGATTTTTAGGAAAAAAACGTTCAAATTGCCTCTTGACAAATACGTCTACATTGTCTTAGGTATCATAAACAATGCCCATAAGAATAAGAAGGGAAACGAAATATGGGTGGGGGTTTTAATTTTTCGACGAAGAATTTGGTAGATCTTTATTTAAAATTTAGAAAAAGTATTTTTTTTTTCGAATTTTAGGGGATATATTTGTTTTATTTATCTTTGTTACCTTTATTTATTTATCGATCTAATTCTCTTTGTTTGATAGAAATATGCGAAATTTTAATAAGTTTCTTTCTGCTCATATCTCAGATACAAATTGTATTTGAAATTGTCATAGAAGGATGCTTATTATGGAAATAAAGTTTCGATTTGAATCTTTAAAAAGAAAATGTCATTTTTCTTAGAAAATTATTAACTAGAGCACTTTTTTGTCAGTCCTTTTTTAACAGCATTCCATTTCTTGTTTTACAAATTAATGCTATTTCCAATCAGGGGCATAGTTACCGCATATCAATGATACGGGGCCCCAAGGTTTGAGGGCGGGCACCCAAACGTGTAAGCAAAAAATCGCGGGGGTGGCCTTAGAGAGGGCCCTCAAAGATGATACAGAGAGCAGCGCCAGTGTTTTCAATACTCATGAAAATGTGACACAAATTTCACAGCCTTCAATTAAATTATTATATTCATTGAATTAATTTTCAAGCTAAGCTTCCTTTTTTTATTTCCTACGTGGAACGTTTTCAGAATATTTATTGTATATAGTCTGCGTTTGTACTCTCATAATGTTATTTTTAGTGTGGCCGATTATAAGCGGAGATAAAATCGGTGCATTTTCGTGATCGGCTCTTTTATTTTGAATTTTTACTGCTTTGATCTTCTTTTCTAGTGACACGATTGCGATGCTTAAATTCCCCAGAGGAGGGGTGTGGAGAACAGTAGTGCGCTTTTGAAATCTGATGTTGCTATCAATTTTTTCATGAAATTATCTTAATAAGACTCATGAATTACAAAGGAAGTTCTTCAGTGAATTCACGAGCATGTTTATGATTGTTGTCTTGGATATCAAAAATAAAGTCCATCAGGCTAAGAAAAGGGAAGGGATTTTAAATTTTTTGAAGAAAAATTTAGTATATCTTCAGTTGGGACTTGAAGAAAAATATAATTTCCGAAGTTTTATTTTTGTAGAGAGAAGTAGTGGAGGGAGACGATATACACTGGTGTGCAAAAATTTAGGACGAAGTCGAAAAATTAGCATATCAGCTGAACGAAGAGGCAGAGCGGACAGAAAGACCAATCAGGAGATTAAGTGAGGTGATGTACGGTAGCACATGCGCAGATATGCAGGTAGACGTAATGGGGGAGTGTCTGAGTAGTAAGGCATGTTCTCGGTGTAAGATTAGTATTTCTGGCAAAGAGATTGCACACCGTATAGCAGTTAAAATCACACCGAGTTGCTGCCTCAGCGAGAAATGGCGAATAATCAATCTGTTAGACGACATCTGGATGCTTTTACCCGAGGTCGAATCATTGGGAAGTTGGAGGAAGGTCGCAGTGTGACAAGTGTGGCT